>WOXC01008631.1:0-69747 GCA_011680675.1 Gymnobelideus leadbeateri | reverse complement strand
GGGGCCCTACATATGGCTGAGGAATGGAGAGGAGAGCCCAAGACAGTACTCAGAAAATAATTGTAAGAAAGACTTGAGGTTTGGGGCATCATCCTCCATACCTCAACACTACAATGTGATTACACTAATACTTTCTGAAAACAAAATAAAACCAAAAAAAATTAGTAAGCAAAGGAGAAAAACCCAATCATGGATAGTTACTATTGGGAGAGGGAAGATATGAGCCCATATTCAGAGGAAAATAATGAAGCAAAAAATAGCCACTCCTTCTTAAGTGAGAAGCATTAAATGTATCCAACTTTAAAAGTAATCTTAGAAAAATTTAAAAAGGTCTTTAAAAATCAAATAATAGAGAACAAGGAAAAATTAGAAAAAAATAAGAGCAATTTAAGAAAATTATAAAGTAAAAGTCAACTAACTGGAAATAGAGAAGCAAAAACTTCAGGAAGAAAATAATTTCGTGAAAACTAGAATTAGACAAGGGGAAGCTAATGATATTCTAAGAGAATAAGAAATCACAAAACAGAAGATAGCAGAGTAGAAACAGCACTTCCAAGGCACTCCAGCCCACACCACTTCCAAATGATGTAAAAGGTGGATTTTGAACAACTTCTGGAGCCCCAGCACCCACAGAACAACACAGAGAAGCTATCTCCCACTGAGGACAGTCTGGCAGCCCAGCAAGGAATGGCCAGCACAGCACTCTGGTAACCAACAGCACAGCACTCTGGGAGCTGAGCCCAGGCCCCCATAAGTCATGGATGTACCCCATGATGGCTAGGCTAGCAGCCTGCTGGGGGGCCCCCAGAACACCAGCAGCTGTGGCAATTACAGAATTATGAACACAGATATGTCTATGACAAAGTGAGAGTTGAGTGCCCTATAGATTTTGGGACCAGTATTTGGGGAACACATCAGCTTTTTCCCCTGGGGGCAAGAAGTAGCTGAGGAGATATAGCACAGACACCATTTTGCAGCTTCAGGTGCAGCTTCAGCTCCTTGCCTGCAAACTGTAGGGGGATCCATCTATCAGTCTGGCAGGGTAATCACTCTTGCTTTAACCTCCCTGGGTCTGGATTTCGGTCTGGGGTGGAGGTCTTGGGGTGGGTATCCAGCTTGACAGGCCATGTGGAGGCTTCACAGAGGACACCCAACTAATACCTTCATAAGTTGTGAAGACTTCAACATTTGGGACAGAAGCTCCCCTTTCTGGTGTCAGAGAACTACAGTGGCAACAAGCCTAAAAGTTAGGTAATTAAGTGGCAACATGCCTAGGAAAAGGAAACAAAATAAAGAGAAAAATTCAATATTAGATTCCTATTTTGGGGGCAAAGAAGATCTAAGCATGGAACAGGAGGAGGACTGTGAGGTCAGAAATCTTGCACCAAAAGCCCCAAATGAAAATATGGGTGGTTTACAGGCCAAAGAGGACCTTAAGAACATTTTCTTTTTTTTTTTTTTTTTTTCTTTAAACAAATACTTTATTAACTTCTGTTTTACATCATTCATTTCCGCCAGATTTTGAGTTACAATCATTTTCCCCCCATTATTCCCCTACCCAACCTCCCAGAGTAGCAGTCCCAGAAGATATCTGTTCCTCCAATCTGCTCTTTCCCATACCTTTTCTGATATCATTTGACTTTTCCATTGGAGGGAGATGATTTTGTGTTCTATGCCTGATATTTTATTTTCTATTATAGGCAAAAGAGTATTAATAATAGTATTTATATATATATTTGAAACATTTAATGTTAAGACCTTGAATTTCAGATCCATTTCTTCCTCCCTTGTCACCCATTCCTTCTTGGGATATAAGTAATTCAGTATATGTTGTACATGTTTAGCTTGCAAACATTATCATAGTAGATATTTGTTCAAGGCTGCTTATAATTCCTTTTTATCATCTCAACCTGCACCCTGTCCATTCCTTATATGATCTGTCCTCTTCTATAGTGGGTACTTCCAACCTCCCTCACTTAAGGATGCCTTTTCATCCATTATTTTTCCTCTCATTCTTTCTCTATCTGCTGCAGGTTGAGATATGCTTTAGTATGTATGTCATTTTTCTCCCTGAACCAAATTCAATGTGAATGTGGTTTTGCCTTTTTAGCCTTCCTTATTTTCCCCTCCTTGCACCCACTTCCCCTACATGAGATAGTTTACCCTACCATGTCTCTCCCCATCTCCTCTTGCCACTTTCCTCTCTCACCTCATAATTTCATCCCTTGAGTACTCTCCCTTCCCAACAAAATCAACCTATGCCCTATCCATATATAACTGTAACCATATACACACACATTCACATATGTATTCATATGACCACACCCCCTTCTTCCATTATTTTCATAGTGAGAAAGATATCAGTCACAGATATTGCTTTTCTATATAGGAATGTAAATAGTTCAACTTTGATAAGTTCCTTTTGATTTCTTTTCCCTGATTACCTTCTCAGGCATCTCTTACTTCTTGTGTCTGGATGTCAAATTTTCTATTCAACTTTGGTTTTTTCCTCAAGAATGCTTGAAAGTCCTCTATTCCACTGAATGACCATATTTTCCCTGAAACAAAATACTCAGTTTTGCTGGGTAGGTGACCCTTGGGTTCATTCCCAGTTCTTTTGCCCTCTGGAATATCATATTCCATGCCCTTCGATCCCTCAGTGTAGAAGCTGCCAGGTCCTGGGCTATTCTGATTGTGTTTCCACAATATTGAAATTGTTTCTTCCTGGCTGCTTGTAGTATTTTCTCCTTGATCTGGGGATTCTGGAACCTGGCTATAATATTTCTGGGAGTTTTCTTTTTGGGATCTTTTTCAGGAGGTGATCGGTGGATTCTTTCAACGTCTATTTTGCCCTCTGTATCTAAAACATCAGGGCAGTTTTCCTTGAGAATTTCTTGAAGGGTGATTTCTAGGTTCTTTCTTTGATCATGGCTTTCAGGTAGTCCAATAATTTTTAAATTGTCTCTCCTGGATCTATTTTCCAGGTCAGTGGTTTTTCCCATGAGATATTTCACATTGCCTTCTAATCTTTCGTTTGTTTGGACTGCTTAACAGCATCTTGATTTCTCATAAAGTCATTAGCTTCCATTTGCTCCAGTCTAACTCTGAAGGAATGAATCTCCTCAGTGAACTTTTGAGATTCTTTTTCCATCTGGCAAATTGACTTTTTAAGGCATTCTTCTCCTCATTGCCCTTTTGGGCCTCCTTTGCCATTTGAGTTAGTCTATTTTTTAAGGTGTTGTTTTCCTCAGTCAGGCTGTTGACCCTCATTTCATACTTTTCCTGAATCCTTCTCATTTCTCTTTCTAATTTTTCCTCCACTTCTCTTATTTGATTTTTAAAGTCCTTCTTAAGGTCCTCTATGGCCTGCAACCCGCTCATGTTTTCCCCTGGGGCTTTTGGAGCAGGACTTCTGACCTCACAGTCCTTTTCCCGCTCTATGCCCCCAAAATAGGAGTCTAGGGTTGCATTTTTCTGTTTCCTTTGCCTTGGCATGTTGCCACTTAATTGCTTGACTTTTGGGCTTGTTGCCACACTATGGCTTTAAGGCCAGATAGAGGAATTTTCGTCCCGAACGTGTGGGGGGCAACTTCCGTTTCTGGCAAGCTGTAAACCCACCCACAACTTCCACCCTAGATCACAATCCAGATCCAGGGAGGTTAAAGCAAGAGCGATTACCCCCCAAGACTGATCGCTGGATCTCCCCACGATTTGTAGGCTGGGAGCCGGAAATGCCTATGAAAACTACACAATGGCGTGTCTCCTCAGCGGCTTCTAGCCCCCAGGGGAGGGAGCTGACGCATTCCCCAAATACAGGTCCCAAAGTCCATAGGACACTAACCTCTTACTTTGTCCTAGGCAAGTCTATGTTGATAATTCTGGAGTCTCCACAGTTCCTGGTGTTCTGGGGTTCCTCCAGCTGGCTGCTGGCCCTGCCGCCCTGGGGCTAAAACCTCGGCTCATGTGGACCTGGGCTCGGCTCGGCTCGTTGGTCCTGCGCTCTGCGGGCTGCCGGCTCCCAGACCACTGCGCTGGTCCTTCCTGCAGGGTGCTGGGCTGTCCTCAGCGGGAGGTTAGCTTCTCTGTGTCGTTCTGTGGGTGCTGGGGCTCCAGAAGTTTTTCAGAGTCCTTTTTTACATAGTTTGTGGAGAATCTGGGGGCAGAGAGGCTTGGACGAGGTGTTTCTACTCCGCCATCTTGGCTCCACCCCCCTTAAGAACATTTTCAAAAACCAAATAAGAAAACTGGAGGAAAAAATGGAAAGAGAAATGAGAAGGATGCAGGAAAAGTATGAAATGAGAGTCAACAGCCTGACTGAGGAAAATAACACCTTAAAAAAAGACTAACTGAAATGGGAAAAGAGGCTCAAAAGGGCAATGGGGAGAAGAATGCCTTAAAACCCTGAATTTGCCAGATGGAAAAAGAATCTCAAAAGTTCACTGAGGAGATTCATTCCTTCAGAGTTAGACTGGAGCAAATGGAAACTAATGACTTTATGAGAAATCAAGATGCTGTTAAGCAGATCCAAACAAATGAAAGAATAGAAGGCAATGTGAAATATCTCATGGGAAAAACCACTGACCCGGAAAATAGATCCAGGAGAGATAATTTAAAAATTATTAGATTACCTTAAAGCCAGGATCAAAAAAAAAGAACCTAGAAATCACCCTTCAAGAAATTCTCAAGGAAAATTGCCCTGATGTTTTAGACACAGAGGGCAAAATAGAGGTTGAGAGAATCCATAGATCACCTCCTGAAAATGATCCCAGAAAGAAAACTCCCAGGAATATTATAGCCAGGTTCCAGAATTCCCAGATCAAGGAGAAAATTCTCTAAGCAGTCAGGAAGAAACAATTTCAATACTGTGGAAACACAATCAGAATAGCACAGGACCTGGCAGCTTCCACACTGAGAGATCAAAGGGTATGGAATATGATATTCCAGAGGGCAAAAGAGCTGGGATTGAAGCCAAGGGTCACCTACCCATCAAAACTGAATATTTGCTTTCTGGGGGAAATATGGTCATTCAGTGGAATAGAAGAATTCCAAGCATTCTTGAGGAAAAAAAACAGAGTTGAATAGAAATTTGACATTCAGACACAAGAAGCAAGACATGCTTGAGAAGGTAAACAGAGAAAAGAAATCAAAAGGAACTTATCACAGTTGAATTATTTACATTCCTACATGGAGAAACAATAACTGTAACTGATGAAACTTTTCTCATAATGAAAATAATTGATGTAGGATATATGGGCATATAAATACATATGTGAATGTGTGTATGTATGTTTACAGGTATACATCAATAGAGGGCACATGTTGAATTTGGTGGGAAGGCATGATACTTAAGGGGTGAAGTTAAGAGGTGAGAGAGGAAAGTGGCAAGAGGAGATGGGGAGAGACAGGGTGGGGTAAATTATCTCATGTAGAAGAGGCAAGGGGAAGTGGTTGCAGGGGTGGGGAAGAACAGGAAGACAAAAAGACAAACCCATATGCTCATTGAATTTGGCTCAGGGAGAGAATGACATACATACTAAATGGCATATCTCACCTGGCAGGAGAGTAGGGGGAAGGGGGATGAGAGGGGTTATGATGTAGGGAAGGGCATTCTGGGCATAGGGGAGGTTGGAAGTACCCACTTTCGAAGAGCGACAGGATCAAAGTAGGGAATGAACCAGGTGGCAGGGTGGGAGGGAAATAAAAGCAGTCTTTTGCAATTTATCTACCATGATAATGTTTTGCATAGCTATACATGTACAACACATACTGAATTGCTTATCTTCCCAGAGTGAGTGACAAGGGAGGAAGGGAATGCATCTGAAATTCAAAGTTTTAAAATTAAGTGTTTCAAATGTATATAAATACTATTATTAATACTATTTTGCATGTAATAGGGATATAAAACGTGGAGGCATTGGGGCACAGAGATTTACCTTGCACTAATGGTAAAGTTGAAGTGGGTATGGAAGAAGATATGGGAGAGAGCAGATTGGATGAGGGGATATCTTGTGGGACTGCTATTCTGGGGTGGTGGGTAGGTGAAAAATTGTAACACATAATCTGGAGGAAATGAATGATGCAAACCAGAAGTTAATAAAGCATTTGTTTATTTGAAAAAAAAAAAGAAATCACAAAACAAAACCTAACTCTTCCAGGTATATCCTCCTGGTAATATATAAAAAATGTCAATGGTCTATTTGGGTTTATTTTACACCCTTCAACTTTGCTAAAATTATTCTTTTAATACTTTTTTTTCTTTAATTGACTCCCTAAAGTTCTCTAAATAAACCACTATATCATCTGCAAATTTCAACAATTTTCTTTTTTCAGTGTCTAAGCTAACATCTTTTAATTTCTTTTTCTTGTGTAATTCCTAATGCTAGAATTTCTAGCACAATATTGAATTATAATAATGATGATGGACAATTTTGTTTCTCCCCTAACTGTACTGCAATGACTTCTAGTTTGTCCAGTAAAGATAATGCTTTTTCTTGCTTTTAGATAAATAATACTCTTCATTTTATGAAAAATCACCATTTATTTCTACCCATTTTGATATTTTAAATAGGAATGTATTTTGTCAAAAAGCTTATCTTTAAAAAAAAAAAACTCTTTTTTTTGGGAGGAGAGAAAAGACATTTATTTATTTATATTTATTGTATCTCTGCCAAACTGAGTGGAGACTAATGAACTAATGAGAGAGTGTGTGCTATTTTCACAACCTTCCAGAAATCTATACATCTTAATTATCTTCCAGACATAAAAACCCATAATGCCTGCCAGTCAGAAAGGCCAATGCTTTGAGGAAAGTAATTCCTTCTCTTACCTGAGAACACCTTAAGGCTGCTGGCTGTGGCTCTGAGACTGCCTATCCTGATAACCTGGTTTGGGGTACAGGTTGAATGATTAGTGCATGCCTGTGTTTCAGGGAGACCACAGTTTCTCCTAAGACACTAGTTGTAAGGTCTCAGTGGGAATTTGAAGGGTTGATTCCCATCAATCTCCAAATATTTCATCCCTTTTTTGGAGCCTCATATGCATTTGGGGTTGGTTTTAGTTTATTCTATTTCTTTTTGAGCTAGCCTGATTTGATAATCATTGGTAAATTCAAGCCCCAATTAGAATGCTTATGTTTTTTGCAGGAATTCATTGGAAATCTATGATCGGTTATCTATGATCTTATAAATATAGTGTTCCCTATGTAGGACCTGGAGAGCCTTCTAAACTTACATCTCATAGGTTCATAAATTCTTAGATTTAGAACTAGAAAAAAACTTTTAGAAATTATCAAGTTTGATTCAAAATAATGTAAATAGATAATTTAGAAATTATCAAGTCCCTCCCCATCTTATAGATGAGGAAATTGAAGCCTAGAGCAATTGGGATTTGCCTAAGTTCAAACCCAGGTCCTCTGATTGTGTATTGGCAGTGAAGAGGGAAGGGTGATAAGGGGGACGTGAGGGTAAGTGGTTCTGCCAGGGATCCACCCTGGCATCCAGTCTGGAAGGAATTCACCAGGCTCAAGCAAACTTTGAAGCCAAAATTGTAAAGTTTATTGTTACGCTGTAGAGAACAGCGGGCTAGATTCTTATGGAACCTGCAAACTCGCAGAGGCCGCAGGCATACTTTTAAGGTGTCAATTATGCTAACTAGGTGAGTAAGGGTGGGATCAGGGAGGAGTTAAGGAGTGGTCAGTGCTCAAAGGACCATACACTTTTAATATCAACTGTGCAGGTGTATTGCCCGTGATTCACTGGGAAATAGCTGAAGCAGGGCTAGCTGGAGGTGTGGTTTTAGGCCTGACACATCACTAAAGAGTGCCCAGCCTGCCTCCCACCAAGGTCATCAGAGACAGTGTGGGTATATAATTGACTAAGGAGTTACCCTATAGATAAGGTATTGAAGAATTTATGGTGGGGCTGGCCACTCTAACTAAGGGAGATAACACATAAAAAACTCTTGATAAAAACATATAATTTTCTTCTTATTATTATCTTAATGATGAATTGTGCTTATAGTTTTGATAATATTGAATTGGCCCTTAATTCTTAGTATATATCCATTATTCTCCTATGCCACTTTTACCATTTGAAAAATTGTGCTTTTTAAAGTTATTTTATTTAGTATTTCTGTGCCCTTTTTTCCCCAAGCTGTTAATTACATTTTCATTTGAGGGCCTGAGCTGAAATCCACATACTGTTTAAGACAGAATGATGTAATATATAAGTTATGAGAATTATAGTAAGGAAGAAGTGGTTTTGTTTTGCCTCAGACACTAAATGTCTGGAAGTCCCTAGAAAAGTAATTAAGGCTATATGTACCTCAGTTTGCCTCATGTATAAAATGTGGGGGTTGGACTCATTAACCGTTAATTTCTCTTTCAGACTCTCCTTTATTATTTTCACATCTATAATGTGACTTTTGACAGTATATAATATTTTTAGGTATAATTTATCACCTGTAAAATTAGGAAAATGCACAAGATAAACTTAAATATCCCTTTCATTCTAGGAATACCATATTTTACACTACTACAAAGTCTTAATCATGATAATCTGGTACTGGATAAGAATCAGAGGGATTGAACAGTGGAATAAATTAGTTACACAAATAAAAATAAATGAACTCAGTCATCTATTGCTGGAGAAACCCAAAGATCCAAGCTTTCAGAGGAGGAATTCTTTACTTGAAAAAAGCTGCTCTGGGAACTGGAAAATAGTCTTGCAGAAACTAGTCACAGAATAACCTTTTCCATTTTATACCATGATCAGGTTAAATGGGTACATGATTTAGACATGAAGAGTGATATCTTTTTGTTGTTTTTAATTTTTATTTTCCCCCAACTACATGTAAAATATTAACATTCTTTATTGTTAGATTTTGATTTCTAAATTCACTCTGTCTCTCCCTCATTCCCCTTCTCCCTCAATGAGAAAACATGCAATTTAATATAGGTAACCTATTTGTAGTTCTGCAAAAAATTTTGTACTACTACTATATCTATATCCCAAAGAGATTAAAGAAAAAGTAAAAGAATTGATATGTAGAAAAATACATATAGCAACTCTTTATTTTTCAAGGTAAATAAAAATTGGATATTAAGGTGATGTCCATAAATTGGGGAATGGCTGAAAAAATTGTGATGTATTCTTTTGATGGAATATTGTTGTGCTATAAGAAATGAGAATGATGGTTTCATAAAACCATGGAAAGACATATTAATTGATGCAAAGTAAAATGAACAGAAGTAGGAAAACATTTCACCCAATAACAGCATCATGGTAATGATAATCAATTTGGCCTTAGCTAATCTGGTCAGTATAATAATCCATTTCACTTCCAAAGGACTCATGATGGAAAATGCTATCCACCTCCAGAAAGAGAAGTGGTGAGTAGATTAATGTACATTTTCACTTTACTTTTCTTTCATTCATTTCATCATGTCTAATATTATGTTTTACATTATTTTACATGTATAATTGCTATTATATATATATCACTTGCCTTCTGAATGAGTGGGAGTGTAGACTAGAAAAGAAAAGGAAAAAAAGAAGAGAACTTAAAAGTAAAAAACAAACAAAATTCCCCTCAGGTCTCAATTTACTATTCTATCATACTGTAATCTTATTCACAGTATTATTGAACCTATAGCTGAACTTCTATCCAAAGCTTCAATTTTCAAATCACACTGAATCTAAAACTCTCAAATAATCTACTCATATGCTGAATGCTGATTCATTCCTCATGTTTTCACCACACTAAGGCCAGTCTCAAGAATCAGAGAAATTCATAACAGAGGCCTAGTTGTCAATGTCATGCCCCAGGTGATCAGTTAGTCTTCCTTTCCCTGAAATAGGCTGTATCTAGTTTTTATTCTCTAAATCAATCCCTCATCACAAGCCGATTTTGGCATTTAGAACCCAAAATTTATGAATTCACATTGAAATTCTAGGTTTAAAAAAAATCCTTCCCTGAATGAGATCAATATTAGTAGTGACGAATTAGCACATTTGGGGTTTTAGTAAATACCCATATGACATTTTTCTTAAAACTCATAGGAACAAAATCATCCTTTCTTTATATGCCTTTCATGTTTTAGTTGAAACAACTGTCCATTAAGTTTACTGCAGACCAACATTAAGTAAATCCTACCTTCCTTTGCCCTGTAGAATCTCACAAGTTCAAACCACTTCAATCCTAAATTTTCTGATGCCTGCCAAGCACCTTGGTGCAGCTCTATCCTAATCAATTATGTCATTCTCCTACTGAAGGAAAGGGAACTTTCCCAGTGGAGAAGCTGAGCATCTAACTCATTGAGAGAGCTCTCTTATAACCTGCTTGAAGTAGCTGAGCAATATCACTACTGAGATTATCCCACCTCTCTGGAGAGTATCTAGACCATTTTAATCTTTACAGCTTTCTGCAAAGGTATTATTAAATGACTTAAAACAGTAACACTTTATTTTAATGGAACATTAAATTAATGTTGAATTATGGTGGAATTCTTATGAAAGTATGTGTGACATCCACATTAATTCCAAATGAATTCTTTATGATTAGCTCTATAACAATGAATACCAATGAGTTAACAAGGACAAGATACTTTATAAAAAATGATCACATTAAACACATTAAAGAGAACATACACTCACTATTTTTTCCAAGCTATTTTTCTGTTGAGTAGCAAATTTTAGCTAGAGACACTAAATCCACATCACTAGGTTTCATGAATAATTTAGATAACATATAATTCTTAGCATTCCCCTAAAGCCTCATAACATCATACTTGTATCTTCCTCTCTTTAGTTCTACTTTAACTAAGAGTGAATAAAGCCTTACCCAACTCCTAATATCTCCAGAGGCTTTTTTTCATCAAATTTGATTAAAGCTAATATTATTTGCAAGTTACTGTGCACTTTGATGGCATGTGTCACTTCAACTCTTATAAATGGTAGATGGATGTACACACATTGTTTATTTAATAGTTCCTTGAAGCACAGGCATCTGCCCAAATAATATAATCCCAATTTTATGCCCAGAAAATGCTATGTTATATTCTACAGACCAATATGACCTTAACAACAGGGTACAAAGAGATACTATGATCGTAAGATCCTTTGCAGATCATATACCACAATACTTTGGATAATTTTATAATAATAATAAAAAAAATTCACTTCTATGGATAAGAGAAAAATAATGAATGGACCACGGGAATGACAGTATGTTATTGTGAAAATAATGGTGGATTGTTATTCAGAGGACCTCGGTTCAAATTCTGGCTCTGCAACTTCACTATTGTGCAGCTACTATAGGATTCAAGACTTCAATTTTGTTATCTGTCAAATCAGAGAGTTGGACTCAAGAATCTCTGTGGAAACTTCTTTCTCTAAAATTTTTAAAAGTGCTTTAAAAAGACTGAGTGATCACAGACGTGGAATCTATACATAGAAATATGATATTAATTATATAGATAAACACATGTGTAACTGTATATGTATATAATTCTGCCTTCGAAGATTACTTGAAATTTCTTTTAAAGAGCATTCTAATAATGGTGCTTTAATTCTGGGTTAGAGACATAGAGGATGACTATTAAGCTAATAGATGATATGAAATATGCTTTTTGTTCAATAAGAATATGGCCTCATATCAATAATGTCATTCTTGTGTCTGTTTCCATATGTTTTTTTTCCAAAATAAAGCTGGGAAAACTAACAAGAAAAATATAGAAACATTCAACAAAAGTGAAGAACATATAGGAACAGATGGAGTCTCCTTCATTTCTGCCATTTGAATGTAAAGTCTTAAGAAGAGAAAAGTAGAGTTGAAAAGTAAGCAGTTGGTTAAGAAAATGATAGCTAGTAATAGATTTTCAATTTCTCCACAAAAGTTTAAAATATAGGGATGCTAAACATTTATTTAGGAGCAGAAAATATCTAACAGATGTTGTTAAATTAGTTAGCCAGCAGTCTTCAAAATATAATCAAGAGAACTTATATCTGAAAAACAAATAGGAAGGAGAATGTGTGCATAAGTGTGCGTGAGTGTGTGTGTATGCTTGTGTGTGTGTGTAGTTAGATTCAATATTTTTTTTATTTTAACAAATGGTTTATTAACTTCTGGGTTACATCATTCATTTCAGCCAGATTTCGAGTTACAATTTTTTCCACATTTTTCCCGATCCACCACCCAAGAATAGCAGTCCCACAAGATATCCCCTCATCTAATCTGCCCTCTCCCATATTTTCGATCCCTTAGTATGGAGCTGCCAGGTCCTGTGCTATTCTGATTGTGTTTTCACAATATTTAAATTGTTTCTTCCTGGCTGCTTGTAGTATTTTCTCCTTGATCTGGAGATTCTGGAACCTGGCTATAATATTCCTGGGAGTTTTCTTTTTGGGATGTTTTTCAGGAGGTGATCTGTGGATTCTTTCAATCTCTATTTTGCCATCTGGGTCTAAAACATCAGGGCAACTTTCCTTGAGAATTTCTTGAAGTGTGATATCTAGGTTCTTTTTAATTTTTTAAACAAATGCTTTAATACCTTCTGTTTTACATCATTCATTTCTGCCAGATTTTGAGTTACAATCATTTCCCCCCCGTTATTCCCCTACCCAACTGCCCAGAATAGCAGTCCCACAAGATATCGCTTCCTCCAATCTGCTCTCTCCCATATCTTCTCCCGTACCCCCTTCGACTTTTCCATTAGAGGAAGGTGAATCTTTGTGTCCCAATGCCTGCACATCTTATCTCCCAATTATAAGCAAAAGAGTATTAATAATAGTATTTATATATATTTGAAACATTTAATGTTAAGACCTCGAATTTCAGATCCATTTCCTTCCTCCCTTGTCACCCATTCTCTCTGGGGAGATAAGTAATTCAGTATATGTTGTACATGTCTAGCTATGCAAAACATTATCATAGTAGATATATTGTACAAGGCTGCTTATAATTCCCTCCCACTCATCCCACCCCCCACCTGGTCCATTCCCTACATGATCCTGTCCCTCTTCTATAGTGGGTACTTCCAACCTCCCCTCCCACCAAGGATGCCCTCCCATCAATCATCGCTCCTCTCATCCCCCTTCCCCCTATTCTGCTGCAGGTTTAGGTATCCCATTTAGTATGTATGTCATTCTCTCCCTGAACCAAATTCAATGAGAATGTGGTTTTGCCTTTTTTTCCCTTCCTATTCTCCCCCTCCCTTGCAACCACTTCCCCTCGCTTCTTCTACATGAGATAGTTTACCCTACCCTGTCTTTCCCCATCTCCTCTTGAGACTTTCCTCTCTCACCTCATAATTTCATCCCTTGAGTATTCTCCCTTCCCAACAAATTCAACCTATGCCCTCTAATCATATACACACACATTCACATATGTATTCATATGACCACACACCCTTCTTCCATTATTTTCATGGTGAGAAAGATATCATCAGTCACAGTTATTGCTTTTCCATATAGGAATGTAAATAGTTCAACTTTGATAAGTTCCTTTTGATTTCTTTTCCCTGATTACCTTCTCAGGCATCTCTTGCTTCTTGTGTCTGGATGTCAAATTTTCTATTCAATTCTGGTTTTTTCCTCAAGAGTGCTTGAAAGTCCTCTATTCCACTGAATGGCCATATTTTCCCCTGAAACGAAATACTCAGTTTTGCTGGGTAGGTGACCCTTGGGTTCATTCCCAATTCTTTTGCCCTCTGGAATATCCTATTCCATGCCCTTCGATCCCTAAGTGGAGAAGCTGCCAGGTCCTGGGCTATTCTGATTGTGTTCCCACAATATTGAAATTGTTTCTTCCTGGCTGCTTGGAGTATTTTCTCCTTGATCTGGGGATTCTGGAACCTGGCTATAATATTTCTGGGAGTTTTCTTTTTGGGATCTTTTTCAGGAGGCGATCGGTGGAGGGTGATTTCTAGGTTCTTTCTTTAATCATGGCTTTTGGGTAGTCCAATAATTTTTAAATTATCTCTCCTGGATCTATTTTCCAGGTCAGTGGTTTTTCCCATGAGGTATTTCACATTGCCTTCTACTCTTTCATTTGTTTGGATCTGCTTAACATTATCTTGATTTCTCATAAAGTCATTAGCTTCCATTTGCTCCAGTCTAACTCTGAAGGGAATGAATCTCCTCAGTGAACTTTTGAGATTCTTTTTCCATCTGGCAAATTCGACTTTTTAAGGCATTCTTCGCCTCATTGCCCTTTTGGGCCTCCTTTGCCATTTGAGTTAGTCTATTTTTTAAGGAGTTGTTTTCCTCAGTCAGGCTGTTGACCCTCATTTCATACTTTTCCTGCATCTTTCTCATTTCTCTTCACAATTTTTCCTCCACTTCTCTTATTTGATTTTTAAAGTCCTTCTTAAGGTCCTCTATGGCCTGCAACCCACTCATGTTTTCCCCTGGGGCTTTTGGAGGAGGACTTTTGACCTCACAGTCCTTTTCCCACTCTATGCCCCCAAAATCGGTGTCTAGGGTTGCATTTTTCTGTTTCCTTTGCCTTGGCCACTTGATGCCACTTAATTACTTGACTTTTGGGCTTGCAAAAGCCACTTATTGCCACTTAATTACTTGACTTTTGGGCTTGTTGCCACACTATGGCATTAAGTCCAGATAGAGGAATTTTCATCCCGAACATGTGGGGGGCAGCTTTAGTTTCTGGCAAGCTGTAAACCCACCCACGACATCCACCCTAGATCACAATCCAGATCCAGGGAGGTTAAAGCAAGAGCAATTACCCCCCAAGACTGATCGCTGGATCTCCCTACTGTTCACAGGCCAGGAGCTGGAGCTGCCTCTGAAAACTACAAAATGGCGTGTCTCCTCAGTGGCTTCTAGCCCCCAGGGGAGGGAGCTGAAGCATTCCCCAAATACTGGTCCCAAAGTCCATACGACACTAACCTCTTACTTTGTCCTAGGCATGTCTATGTTGATAATTCTGGAGTCGCCACAGCTGCCGGTGTTCTGGGGTCTCTCCAGCCGGCTGCTGGCCCTGCCACCCTGGGGCTAAAATCTCGGCTCACGGGGACCTGGGTTTTGCTAGGTGTGGCTCCCCGCACTCTGCATGCTGTGTGCTGCTGGCTCCCAAACCGCTGCACTGGTCCTTCCTGCAGGGCTGTTGAGCTGTCCTCAGTGAGAGGTTAGCTTCTCTGTGTTGTTCTGTGGGTGCTGGAGCACCAGAAGTTGTTCAGATTCCCCTTTTACATAGTTTGGGGGGAATCTGGGGGCAGAGTGGCTTTGATGAGCTGTTTCTACTCCGACATCTTGGCTCCGCCCCTGTCACTCAACTTTCATTAGTCCAATTAATGTTGATTATCAGAACTAGTCCACATTTCATGTCAACTCCATTTTGTTTTACACATGCAAAATTATTCAAAAAGAGAAAACTGAATTTTATTGACATTTAGTATTTTATGCCCTGCCTATCTCTGTGTACATTATGATTTTATGTGTTTATGTATTATAATCATAAGCCTTGTATGCATAAAAATTATGTATGAAGGTGTATATATATATATATAACTAATTATAACCATGTATATGAGAGAGACAGAGGTGGGATAGATTGACATATACACAGCCAACCTCGGAGTCAAGAAAAACTGAAGTCAAGTTCCTCCTCTGATTCATACTATCTGTTTAGTCTGAACAAATAATTTAATCTCTAAGTGATCCCACAGAATTCATTGTAGAAAAATTGAATATATTCACCAAGAAAATTTTCATACCAGAAGTTTCCCCCATATATGAAATTATATTTACATGCATAAAATCTATATGCACATTTGTCTTTGAATTTAGACATGCAAATACATTTCATTTGAATGAGCATTTTTATGTCATTTCTGGATCGAAGTCAAGATTACTACTGCAATTTAATTTTTTCTTGCTGTACAATTACTTGGTAAATTAGAATATACTTTCAACATGTTGTTAATAACAAATCTCTGCTTTATTTGCAGAACTATATAAGTTCAAAGCTGGAAAATTAAGTGTAAGACTTTTTTTATATTTCAACATAACTTATGAAACAACTACTGAAATTCATTTACATGTTGATTTTTTTTCCTTGGTGAACCCCAGCCAGGACACACACACACACCGTGCCCTGGGGGAGGGGCTCTCAAAATGTGCACTTTAATATTACAAACACAGCAGTAAAAGGGAAGGGGAAGGGGTTTCATGGACCCCCAAACCCATTTCCCCAGCAACATATATGATGAGGGAGGCCTCTGGGGCCCCCAAGTGTCCCCCACCCCATCCCATCATCCCCAGCTCTGGGCCAGAATGCCAGAAGCAGAAAAGATAGGAACAAGGATGAAAGGTATGAAAGGAAGGACTGTAGTAATTGGTGGATGGAAACTGCTTTACCAACCCTGGTCTAGTGGGCTCAGGGGAGCTGGGAGTCTAAGTCCTGATTGCCCAGAGTCCAAGGTGAAACAGCAAGAGAAAAAAGGTTCAGAGATACCAGACTGAGCAATTAGCAAAGGTCCTGAGGGGAGCTCCTGGCTCACAATACTTCAGACCAAGCTGCAAGACCTGGAAGGAAGGGGGGGCAGGACAGTATTATGGTGAGAGAGGGCAAGAGGCAGGGGCTGGGCCAGGCAAACCAAGCTCATGGGTCAGATCCAGAAGCTCTCTTCCTTGCCGTCAATGTGTCGAACTCGTAAGTAGACATCTGTGCCAATCCCCTGCAAGGACTGGAGCCAGAGGGAGCCACCTAAGTATTCTGCATAGGCCTGGGATGTAGGCAGACCAAAACCAAACCCATGCATAGGTCCTGACTGTTGATTTTGATAAAGTTGGTGTTTAACGAATGAATATCACTAGATTTTATAAGGCAAAATGAATTCTCAATAATATGCAATATTTTGTATTTGTAATTATTTTAGTCCAAATGTAAATGGATTTGATATTTACATTTCCTTATTGTATAAAGATTCTGCTATTGTAGTTTTTTTTTTATTTTTTCCAATTAAATACTTTGTTTGAAATATATCTTTGATTTACCTCTGAAACAAAATTACAATTAGTGCACCTTTGAGTAAGCAACCATTGAGCGCCATTATCCAAAAGGAAATGGATGGAAAATATTTCCCTCCAAATTACTGCAAGGCTAGCTAAGTTTTCACTGACTTTATTTTACAATGTATCTCCAGTATAACAAAAAATAAATGTACTCTAAAGGGAAAAATCAGAGAGTTTCTTCTGTTGTGCATATTATTATTTAAGAGAGAAACATTGACTACATGGCACAATTAAAAATACATCAAATATCTACATTATTGATCAGTTTTGAGAAGATAGATTTGTATGATCAAGAAACATTAGAACTGGAAGGGTCTTTAGGAAACTACGAGTCTAAACCCCTCATTATTTGGGAAATTCAGACGCATAAAAGTTAGTTGAAAGTATATTCATTCCAGTTTTAAACTATTCTATGTTAGACAAAATAAAATAAAATTTTAATTAACTTTGCTCATGTGGAGATTATAAATACATACATGCATGCATATATATATATATATGTACACTTGATTACATATATAATATACAAATTTTCTTATATTCATACCCAAGAGATGATTTTTTTCTAATGAATTACATAGTCTAACTAGTCTACATTGCTTAGATAAACTGAAATCACCTCATTTTGTAGTACTCTTTCTTTAGATAGCGCATTTGCCTCAATGGGAAAGAAAGCACCCCTCTAATGCTTTCCCTTTCTAGCAAGTTATGTAGTTGCACCTGTATTATTCATCTTTCTAGATATAGAGTAGCAGATTAAGAGTTTCTTCTCATGGAATGTTCCCTTTCCCTCACTTGGTCAGTACTCCTGCCAACTTCCATCCTCACAAAAGCTTTCCAGGTTAATGTAAGCAAATTGTTCAGTTTCTATAACCCATCCTGCATATTAAAATATATTAAGAAAATGATATTGATTGAACAAAAATGGTTAAATAATATGGTACCAAAACTGCTTTTTCAGGCATAAATAACTAAACTAGAAGGCAGATTGGATTGATGTTTGCACTGCAATTCAATTATACTCCATGCTCAAACAGTTACCATCAGTTATGTAATCATGTGGTTGACAATTAGGTGAATGGACATGGTTACTCAGACTAAGATCACCAAAATAGAGATACATCACTATAAAGTTGTTAACCTGATGTTAAATATTTCTCAAATGAGCATCAAGTGAAGTCTATACTTATCATTCTTTCTTGTCAATCAGAAACTTTCTGTACAAAGTAATTAGTCTGACTTTATATACAAGTGAATTTTTAACTGGCAGTTTTGGCAGCCTTTAAAATGTACTGCTTCAAAAGAGTATCATCTAAGTTGCCCTTACCAAGAAAAAAATAACTTATGTAACTTATCAAGTACATATTTACTTTATATCAAGTACAATATTACTTTAAATAAAAATAGGTAAGAAAATTATCATCCTATCAAAATAAAAAGTTTAAAGCGGTTCTATAAGTACCTGTGCTCAGTATCTATTTTGTTATCTAGCTAGAGACAGCTACAATATAAAGTGATCCAGCGGAAGCTGAGACTGTAAGTCATAACTGCTTCATATAACAGCTCTTCCCCTTTGTCCTTTTTTCATACTGAGATAAAAATATCAAATCATTATTCATGTCACATGAATTATCTTGGCAAGTTTGAGTCATGATGATGCCACTCAGGTATAACACATATGCAGTACAACCTCACAACATAAATGACTAAAGTAAAAAATAAATTGAAATAGTTTCAATCTTATCGCTCAAAGCCCTCACCCTGGAAATAATTCATTAAGTACACCTGGTACCCCCAACAATACTGAAAAAAAGAAAAACATTTCATCATGTTCAAGCATGCTGTTTACATTACAACATAAGAATGTAAGTTTTATTCAGAGAAAGAAAAATGAAAATTTTTCGAATCAGCAGTGGTTAGTCCTAAATATAGATGCAAATTCTCAGTGTCACTTAAGTGGCTTGATATGAGCCTCTTCAAATGACTGCTCCCTCCCAATGTGACTGACAAAGTTCCTTCTGTGCTTGCAAGTTTCCTTCATCAGGCAATGCCACACTAGGTATCCCTCTTTTGTCTGTTGTATATTCTTTTGATCAGCCAAGCTGAAGATTTTATGTAAAGGGAATTTTTCTCATTCTTAAATATTGTATTTGCCTTAATGGGAAAGAGGCATTGAAGAATTTACCTTTTTAGCAAGTTATGTAGTTTCCCTTCTGTTATTCATAGTCCTAGACATATGGTAGCAGATAGAGAGCTTCCTCTAACTGAATGAGAATATTTCCTCATTTGGTCAGTATTCCTGTCAACTTCTGTCCTCATAAAAGTTTTCCAGTGTGAACATTGGAATATTTAAGATTCCATCTTTGAAATTGATCACCAGAAGTCTCAGATTCAGATGCAGGTAGGACTGATATAAGAGTGATAACTATCGGTATATCTAATGTCCTTGTGTTTCTGACATAGGCACATTTCTCATTTTTACAGAAGCCAACCAAATACTGGAAATTCTTTCTAATTACCTCATTTTAGATCTTTGCACCATAGAATTCAGACCTAATTACCTCATTTTAGACCTTTGCACCATAGAATTCAGACCTAGAAATATTATCAAATTGAACAGATTTTCAGATGAGGAAACCAAAGCATAGAGAATTGAAGCACAGATAGTTAAGGGGTATAAATGTGTTGCAAATTCAGGTCTTTTGCATCAACAATTAATGTTTTCTTCCACTGTCACACTACTTTCATTACTTTTTTTTTTACTTTTATAATAGTTTGCCTTGGATACACTCAATTCAAATCACTTATTTACAATTTTTATGTATATAGGAATGATGATGATGAAGAAGGTGATGAAGGTGATGAACTTAGCATCAAAGTATAAATAAAATAAAGACATTTATTTTGCTGATTTGATATGTATTCTTGTAAGTCCATTATATATACACAGACTTACATGTGTATATGTGTATCTTTGTACATATATGCACACATGCCAGATATGTGTGTTCTTTATTATTCATTCTCAATGTTGTGTCAGTGAAAAGAAATGTAGGAAAGAGAAGGCAAGGTAGGCAGAGAGAAAATTATATAAGGAAGAGAAAGAATCAGATGAAAATGAAGCAAAAGAAAGGATGAAGGATAATTTAAAAAGAAAAAGAAAATGGGGAGCATGAAGAGGGTATTTGTAAGTACTAATAAAGTACCATTGATTCTAGACACAATTTTTCTGTAGTGAATAAATATTGAATATAGGACCATGTATAAATTTTGAAAACATGTATTTTCTCTTAAAAGATAGATTTTGTAATCTAAGGGATGATAGTAGGTATAAAATATTAAAAACTAATCCAATGCATTACAAATATTTTGTCTATGATTAGTGCCAAAATGGCTTTTCACTTTATTTTTTCCCTCAAAATCTCCTCAGCTGATGGATGAGTCAGGTAGGTATGCATTCCAAGAAGCAAGTCATCTGTGTGTTACTGATTACTGCTCATTAAAAATGTATGAATTCTAGCCAAGAAGCATTAGCTTTCTCTAAGCAGTGTTAAAACAGCAACATCCCATCAAGACTTGAAGTTTGTGGCTTATTACTTTATTTGAGGGAAAATGTTCTTAATATAATATCAAAACTGTACTACAGTATATAATATGTTCACCAAAACCATTGCCACAAAACAATTCATATTAAAATAATCTGTCTTGCCTTCAAAAAAAAAATAAAATAAGATAGAAACAGCACTTCCATGGAGCTCCAGCCCACACCACTTCAAAATTATGTAATAGGCGGGCTCTGAACAAACTTTGGAGCTCAAGAACCCACAAAATGACACAGAGAAGCTAACATCCCACAGAGGACAGCTTGGTAGCCCGGAAGGGAATGGCCAGTACAGAGCTCTGGGAGCTGAGCCCAGGCCCGAGTGATTGTGGTTTTAGCCCTAGGGTGGCCAGACTAGCAGACAGCTGGAGGGACCCAAGAACACCAGCAGCTGTGCCATTTAAAGAATTATTAACACATAGATGCCTAGGACAAAGTGAGAGGTCACTGCCCTGTGGACTTTGGGACTGGTTGGGAGAGAGCAGGCAGCTTCTTCCCCTGGGGGTGAAAAGCTACAGAGGAGCCATCTCAACTTGCACCACATTGCCACATTGCCACATTGCAGCTTTAGCTCTTGGCCAGCAAACTGTAGGGGGATCTGGCGATCAGTCTGGGGGGTAATCACTCTCACTTGACCTTTCTTGGACCTGGATTGCAGTATGGGGTAGAGGTCTTGGAGTGTGTGACTAGCTTGCCAGAGTGTGTGAAGGCTTCAGAGAGGCCACCAAACTAATACCTCAGGCAGTTGAGTAAACCCCAACATTTGGGATGGAAGCTCCCCTGGCTGGTGGCAAAGTCCTATGGTGGCAACAAGCCCAAAAGTCAAGTAATTGAGTGGCAACATGCCTAGGCAAAAGACACAAAATAAACAGAAAAATGCAATATTAGACTCCTATTTTGGAGGCAGAGATTATAAAAGCATGGAACAGGAGGAGGACTGTGAGGTCAGAAATCTTGCACCAAAAGCCCCAAATACTAGCTGCATACAGGCCATATAGGATCTTAAGAGGCAGATAAGAGAAGTGGGGGAACACTGGGAAGAGAAATGAGAAAGATGCAAGAAAAGTATGAAATGAGAGTCAACAGCCTGACTGAGGTAAATAGCACTTTTTTTTTTTCTAGACAAAGGACTTTATTTCATCCTTGTGTTAAAACAAAGGAGGAGAAAAGGTGAGTGTGTGTGTGTGTGTGTGTGTGTGTGTGTGTGTTTATGTTTATGCCTCTGACAGTCATTAAAAGGACAAAAAAAGACAATTGATGGACAAAGTCCCTGATCAGGAATCTGGAATCTTTCACATTGTCTTCTAGACAACCTAGCAGATTGTCTTCCATTATTATTCCCCCTGCTCTCTTCTTCAACCTCTCCCTATCTACTGGTTCCTTCCTTTCTGTCTATAAACATAGTGAAGTCTCCCCCCAATGCTTAAAAACCTTTCACTAGATCCTACTATTCTTGTTAGTTGCCGTCCTGTATTCCTGCTTCCCTTATCAGTTAACATCCTTGAAAATGTTGTCTACCCTATGATCCTCTACTTCTCTCTCCCTTTCCCATCTAAACTCCATGTAGGCTGGCTTCTGCTCTCATTCATCTGAAACTGTTCTCTCCAAAGTAAGCAATTATTTCAGTTGACAAATAAAATGTCTTTTCTCAGTCCTCATCATTCTTGATATCTCTGTAACACCTGGTATTGCTGTCCACCTTTTCTTCCTGAACATTCTCTCTCTGGGTTTTCATGACACTGCTTTCATTTGCTTCTCCTCCTTCCCATCTGATCATATTTTATGTATCTTTTTTGCCAGATTTTTATCTATGTCATGCTCCCACACTGCACATGCACTCCCAAATTCTGGCCCAAGCAGCTAGACATTCTCTGTTAGCATTCCATGGCTTTTTTCTTGTTTACTGCTTGGGAAACAGGGGCATTATAGCAGACTCTGATATGAACCTAGTTTTCCAGGCAAGGGATATGGGGTTGAAACTAGGGCATTAGTGGAATGTTGTCTTTTATTATATCCCTCTATTATTTTTCCTTCAGACACAGTCATGGTTTTTCCATGTATGAATGTAAATAGTTCAAGTCTGATAAGTTCCTTTAGGTTTCTTTTCCCTCATTACCTTCTCAAGTATCTCTTGCTTCTTGTGTCTGAATGTCAAATTTTCTATTCAACTCTGGTTTTTCTTCAAGAATGTTTGAAAGTACTCTATTCCATTGAACAAACATATTTTCCCTGAAACAAGATACTCAGTTTTGCTGGGTAGGTGACCCTTGGCTTCAATCCCAGCTCATTTGTCCTCTGGAATATCATATTCCAAGGCCTTTGATCCCTCAGTGTAGAAGCTGCCAGGTCCTGGGCTATTCTGATTGTGTTTCCACAATATTGGAATTGTTTCTTCCTGGCTGCTTGTAGTATTTTCTCCTTGATCTGGGAGTTCTCGAACCTGACTATAATATTCCTAGGAGTTTTCTTTTTGGGATCCTTTTCAGGAGGTGATCAGTGGATTCTTTCAACCTCTATTTCTCCCTCTGGGTCTAAAACATCAGGGCAATTTTCCTGGACAATTACTTGAAGGACGATTTCTAGGTTCTTTCTTTGATCATGACTTTTAGGTAGTCCAATGGTTTTTAAATTATCTCTCCTGGATCTATTTTCCAGGTTAGTGGTTTTTCCCATGAGATATTTCACATTACCTTCTATTCTTTAAATTGCTTGGATCTCTTTAACAGCATCTTGATTTCTCATAAAGTTACTAGCTTCCATTTGTTGCAGTCTAATTCTGAAGCAATTATTCTCCTCAGTGAGCTTTTGAGGTTCTTTTTCCATCTGGCAAATTCGACGTTTTAAGGCATTCTCCTCATTTCCTTTCTGAGCCTCTTTTGCCATTTGAGTTAGCCTATTTTTAAGGTGTTATTTTCCTCAGTCAGGCTGTTGATTGTCATTTCATACTTTTCTTGCATCTTTCTCATTTCTCTTCCCAATTTCCCCCCACTTCTCTTATCTGCTTCTTAAGGTCCTCTATGGCCTGTAGCCAGCTTGTATTTCCATTTGGGGCTTTTGGTGCAGGAGCTCTGACCTCACAGTCCTCCTCCTGTTCCATGGTTTGATCCTCTTTGCCCCCAAAATAGGATTCTAAAGTTGCATTTTTCTGTTCATTTTGTTTCCATTGCCTAGGCATATTGCCACTTAATTACTTGACTTTTGGGCTTGTTGCCACAGTAGGACTCTGCCACCAGACAGGAGAGCTTCTGTCCCCAACTGGGTCTTCACAACTTCCTGAGGTTGGGTGTCCTCAGTAAAGCCTCCACCCACTCTGGCAAATTGGATACCCACCCCAGACCCCCCCCCCGCCAAGACCACAATCCCGATCCAAGCAGGTTAAAGCAAGAGCGATTAACCCCCACACTGATTCCTAGATCTCTCTATAGTTCGCAAACCAGGAGCTGGAACTTCCACTGATGCTGCAAATTGGCCTCTGTGCCACGTTTCCTCAGCAGCTTTTCACCCCCAGGGAGGAAACCTATGTGTTCCCCAAATACTGGTCCCAAGGTCCATAGGGCACTAACCTCTCACTTTGTCCTAGGCATATCTGTGCTGATAATTCTGTAATTGCCACAGCTGCTGGTGTTCTGGGGTCCCTCCAGCCGGCTGCTGGCCCGGGCCACCCTGGGTCTAAAACTTTGGCTCATGTGGGCCTGGGCTCAGCTCCCAGAGTGCTGAGCTGTTGCTTCCCAGCGCACTGTGCTGCCCGCTATCAGAGTGCTGTGCGTGCTGCTCCCTGCAAGCCTGCTGGGCTGTCCTCAGCAGGAGGTTAGCTTCTCTGTGTGGTTCTCTGGGTGCTGGGGTTCTAGAAGTTGTTCAGATTCCCCTTTTACATTGTTTGGAAGTGGTGTGGGACAGAGCACCTTGTAAGTGCTGCTTCTACTCTGCCGTCTTGGCTCTGCCCCCAAAATAACACCTTAAAAATAGACTAACTCAAATGGCAAAAGAGGCTCAAAAAGGCAATGAGGTGAAGAATGCCTTAAAAAGGCTAAATTGCCAGATGGAAAAAGAATCTCATAAACTCAATGAGGAGAATCATTCCTTCAGAATTTGACTGCAACAAATGGAAGCTAGTGACTTTATGAGAAATCAAGATGTTATTAAGCAGATCCAAACAAATGAAAGGATAGAAGGCCTTGTGAAATATGTCATAGGAAAAACTACTGACCTGGACCATTGTCCCAGGAGAGACAATCTAAAAATTATTGGACTACCTGAAAACCATGATCAAAGAAAGAGTCTAGAAACTGTCCTTCAAGAAATTCTCAAGGAAAATTGCCCTGGTGTTTTAGACCCAGAGGGCAAAATAGAGGTTGAAAGAATCCACAGATCACCTCCTGAAAAGGATCCCAAAAAGAAAACTCCTAGGAATATTGTAGCCAGGTTCCAGAATTCCCAGATCACGGAAAGAATATTACAAGCAGCCAGGAATAAACAATTTCAATATTGTGGAAACACAATCAAGATAGTGCACAATCTGGCAGCTTCTACACTGAGGGATAGAAGGGCATGGAATATAATATTCCAGAGGGTAAAGGAGCTGCTATTAAAACCAAGAATCATCTACCCAGAAAAACTGAGTATCATGTTTCAGGGGAAAATATGGTCATTCAGTGTAATAGAGGACTTTCAAGCATTCTTGAGGAAAAAAAAAACAGTGTTGAATAGAAAATCTGACATAGACACAAGAAGGAAGAGATGCTTGAGAAGGTAAACAGGGAAAAAAAAGTCACTATGAACTTATCAAAGTTGAACTATTTACATTCCTACAGTGAAAAACAATAATTGTAACTGGTGAAACTTTTCTCAGCATGAAAATAGTTGAAGAATAGTATATGAGCATATGAATATATATTTGAATGTGTGTATATATGTTTTCAAGCATACATAGATATAGGGAACAGGTGGAATTTAATAGGAACGGATCACACTTAAAAGGTAAGGTTAAGAGGTGAGAGAGGAATGTGGTGAGGAGCAATGGGGAGAGACAATGGGGTGAACTGTCTCATGTAGAGGTGGCAGGGGAAGGTATTTGCAGAGGAAGGTAGGAATAGGAAGGCAAAAAGGCACAACCTTATTCTCATTGAATTTGGACCAGGGAGAGAATGACATGCATACTAAATAGGGTGTCCCACCCAACAGGAGCATGGGGGGAGGGGAAGGGTGGAGGAGGTGGAGGGGAGGCTGGGCTGGGGTGGGGATTTTGAAGCACCCTCTTTTGAAAAGGGTCAGGATGAAGGTGGGGAGTGGACTATGTGGGAGGTGGGATGGGAGGGAGGGAAATATAGTCAGTCTTTTACAATATATCTACTATGGTAATGTTTTGGATAGCTACACATGTACAGCATATACTGAGTTGCTTATCCTCCTTTTAAAATCACATTTTTAAAAAATATATAAATACTATGATTAATACTATTTTGCATGTAATTGGGTTAATATGTTCAGGCATTGGGGCAAGGGGATTCTTTGCACCCTACTGGAAAAGTTGAAGGGGGTATGGGAGAAGAAATGGGAGAGAGCAGATTGGATGAGGGGATATCGTGTGGGACTATTATTCTGGGTTGGTGGGTAAGGGAAAATGGGGAAAACCTTGTATCTCAAAATCTGATAGAAATGAATGATGTAAACCAGGAGTTAATAAAGCATTTGAAAAAATGAAATAATCTTTCTTGTGATATTGTAATGGCAAGGAAAATGGTACTTTGCTCCTTGTTTCAGATATTCAAGTATTTAACTCCTTGTTTCAGCTATTCAAGTGCCTTGGAGCCTGCCTTTGTTTATGTCAAGTTGTTGTTGAAAACTAATATCATCATATGGAGCCACCAGGGGGAGGATTTTTCGAAAAGAAAATATAAAAACATTAGCGTGAAATAGAACCAAGCAGAACTATAAGGAGAACACTTGGGGGATCAGCACTCTGTCTGTCTCTTCTTTCTTTGTTGATTTGTGTTTGTGTTACTTTGTCAGATAGAAGCACTCTGTTGATTATGCTACTTTGTCTTATAGAAGGAATCTATCTGTTGATTTGCACACTTTATCAAATAAAAGCACTGTATATTTTAACTTGTGGTTGTGTTACTTTGTCAGAAGCATTCTATCTGTTGATTTGTATTACTTTGTCAGACAGAGGGAAGCTGTCTGCTGATTTGTGTTAATTTCACAGGCAGAAAGTGAATTGAGATGATAGTGCTGGCAATGTGTGTGAATATTGTAGTAACTCTGCTAAGCTTAATGTATGTACATATTCTTGTGGCTCTGTTAAGCTTTATTGCCCCAGAAACAGAAACTACAAAGGGCTGGAAGTGAATCTGTCACCATTAGCTTCAATCTGAAAGAGAAGCTAGATCAGGATCTGGAACATGAGCTGGAAGAGGAACTGGGATCTGACTATCTGTGAATCCAAGTGACAGTTGGGTGAATTCAGGCAGGAGCTGGAAGTATGGAAGAGGAGCCATGGACTTTGGAAGTCAGGCTCCAATAAAGATGAAAGGACCTTTACTTGGGTACTTAGTGCTCACTGGAAAGACTATGATTTACTATGAGCTGGGGGAGGGGGCTTTGAACTTTGTACTTTGTACCCCTTACGTATGATTACTATTTAAGGATGATTGAATTAAGGATTGAAAGCCAGCCTCCAATCAAGACGCAAGAAAATTTTAGATGGCTATTTTACTGAGATTGTGAATTACTGAATGATATCTTTTGTTTAAGAAAATGTGACCACTTTCATAATAAGTTGTTAGGTTTTATTGCTGTGAATGTTGTACTTTGGTTTCTATGAATGTTTTGCTTTAGTTTACTGTTGAGTAAATAGAGAGTTCAATATACTATGTGATTACAACCTTAAAGCTATTCACAACACCAGTCTTCAGGAGAGCTGCTTGTGCTTGGCTTTATAGATATATGATTCTGTCTTAGAAAAAGATAATTGATAACAGTAAGGAAATTGGAAGGAAAAGGAAAAGTTGGAGGATAACTTTAACTATGGAAAATACATTTAACTTTTCTCTGAATTATTCTTCTCATATAAAATGGTGATAATAGTAGCACCTATCACAGAAGGTTGTGTCAATCAAATGACATATGTACAGTGCTTTCCAAATCTTAAAATAGTATATAAACATTACATATAGACTGAAAACAATTTAGATATATCTCTCTTAGACATCTTTGGAGATGATGATGATGGTGGTGGTGATGAAGGTGGTGACATTAACAGTAATAATTGGGGCGGCTAGGTGGAGCAGTGAATAGAGAGCCGGCCCTGGAGTCAGAAGGACCTGAGTTCGGAGCCGGCCTCCAACACTTAATCCACACAAACAAAAACCTAGCCGTGTAACCTTGGGCAAGTTACTTAACCCCAATTGCCCTAAAGGGGTGGCTAGGTGGCGCAGTGAGTAAGAGCACCATCCTCGGAGTTGGGATGACCCGAGATCAGATCCGGCCTCAGAAAATGAGCACCCACACATAAATAATGACTAGCCGTGTAACCTTGAGCAAGTTACTTAACCCCAATTGCTTTAAAAAAAAAACAGTAATAATTAATATAATATATATGGTGGTGACATTAACAATAATAATGAATATAATATATTTTAAGTTTTGTTAAGTCCTTTATAGTTAAATCATTTGATTTTAACAATCCTTCCAAAAAAGTGCCAATATTTTCCCAATTTGACAGATGAAGAGTCTAAAGTTGAGAAAATTTTAGTAACTGGCCTAGTGTCACACAGATAGTAAGTTCCTTAAATAGGATTTGAATCTGAGTCATTGTGAATATTACATCCATGATGCTATACAATGTTTTATCAGTTTTCTATCTCCTTCAGTAAATGAAATAAGGTAAAAACTGGTAATTAACCTCATTCTCTTTTTACCACAATTATTTTTATACACTGTATTACATCAATAATGAAAAACGGTTTAATTCTTATAAATATTAAAATAATCATCCTAGAGGTGGCTAAGTGGAACAGTGAATAGAGCACCAACCCTGGAGTCAGGAGGACCTGAGTTCAAATCCAAGACACTTAACTCTTACTAGTCATGAGACCTTAGGTAAATCACTTAACTACAATTGCCCTGTCTTCTCTCCTCCAAAAATTAAAAGTCCCCCACCCCAAATAATTATTAAAAAAATAATCATTCTGGATCCTCTCTTACAGAAAAAGAAATACCTTGCTAGGAGAGAGGTACCACTATGACCCTTTTATATATTCTACTTTGTTACAGTGAATTGTTACATTTATGTGTGAGGTTCGAAGTTAACAGGATGCAGTGTCAAAGTGAAAGACAAAAATACAAAAAACAATGTATTTCATATATATTTCTTGAACTCATTCTTTTTATGGGGAGGTGGTCTGGATCTGTCATTCCATCAAATAGAATTGTTGGTATTAAAACTACCTATACTGATAAAGATCTAATAATGTATAGTCTTTAGAATTTCCTTGGGGCATTTGAGGATTTAAGTGACTTATCCTAGGCCATACAGGAAAAATCTATCTGAGCCAGTAAATGAAGTGCTTAATGAAGTGCTTCCTGTTTCTACAACTAGACCTCCTTCCACTAACCCTTAGAGTTTCTCATTTCTCCCATTATCTTAGATAAAGGCTTGAAATTTATTTATGTGAGATAGGCAACTTAAATTAATATCAGTTCTTTTATTTCATCATCATTCTTTTGTCTGCTTATTTAAGATGGCATTCTTTGAAAAAAATCTCTATAAAGCATTCACACAATTCATCTAAGCTACCTTTTTCTTTATCTAGTAAGCTTCAATGTGTCTTTTAATATCCTCTCATCATGTTTATGAAACATTCCCAAATTTCCCTATATTTTATCCAAAACTATTCTTTTAGCATTTTCAAATTTCCTATTTCCTTTTACCATTTCACTAACTCTTCAATATTTAGTGAGCTCAAAGCCAACTTCTTCTATATACTTTCCTTTATCTTTCATATAGAAATGATGTTGCATTCCTCTAAGTTACCCTTCTATATTCATCTTTATTGGTTTTTCACACTCTAACATGTATTCTGGTTGAGGTATACATGCATACATACATACATATATATGTATATCTTCATGCAAATATAAGCTATATATACAAGAGTATAAAATGGTTCTGTGAAGGCAGATAATATGTTGTTTCATATCAAATATTATAACATGCATTATCTTTGCACATCATGCTTTATATACAATTAAATTATTGTATTTTTATAAAAATGAATGAATCATAGTAATTCCATACAAGCAAGATAGTCAGTACTGCCTGCAATCAAGTTTGGGAGAAGTAGATTCCTAATATATTTAAGATATTAATTATATTTATATAACTTGAACAAGTCTTAAAATGTATAAGCCTAAAATCTGTCCCTAGGTGATCTTTTCTTTTACTGTGCTTAGAGGTATGGATTATATCAATAGAAGATCAAAATAAACTTCTAAAGCATGAATACCCACTGCCCCCTAAGATGGTCCATCAGCAAAAGTTTCTTGTTTCATTTTAGTTTTATTAATTTTGTTCTCTTTACCTGGGAGGTGAATAAGATATTTTTGCATTCAATGACAAAAACTTGGAATAGCATCTAAATTGTAATGGATGCCTTTCCTGATAGTTCCTAGCAAGGAATTTCTTGATAATGAATACAGTTGACTTTACCCCCCCAAAGCAGAACTTGAAGTGAAGGGGTAAAATCTTTGTCACTTCAGTTGCCTTTGCTGCTCAGGCTTTTGAAAGATTAATTAGTTTTTACTTTCTAAAGGTCTACTTGAAGGGGTCTTGTGAAAAATGTTTCCTTCTTACTACAAAGTATAAAGATGATTTTTACAGTATTTCATTTTGTTTTATGCAGTATAAATAAGGCCCATTTTAATAGATATTAGGGACAGCACTTTCTGGTCAATTTTATTTCATACTAGAGAATTATTTCTCATTTTTTTCTTTTGATTCAGTTCACGTCACTAAAATACAGTATCTGAAAGGAAAAGAAATAAAGACTTCATTCTATTTAAACATATTACATAATTAGCCAGGACAGTATGACTGACATGAAATCAGACAAGCATGTTAAAACAATTTTGATTGATTCTTGAAAAATTAGGACTGGTGAAGATATTTCTTTTTAACTGTGGATATTGCTACATTCATGCATGGCTGACAATAGACAGTTACATTTTGCCAACTATATTTATAATATTACTGCAGCACTATAGAGTTGATGCAAAAATGATTCACCAAAGTCTGAAGTTTTATTATCATTCATTATCACTATGATGTGTTGATATAATGTATAGTCTGGTGGGAGGGAGACTTAAGGCCAGAGAACCCAAGTTCTTAATTAGCATTGAGATCTTAAATAAGTAATAGAATCATAGGGCTTTAGAGTTTAAGTTTTTCTCAGAAGTAACCTAATCCAATAATTAGCCAAAGCAAGAATGCCATCAAAATCATGGCATCAAGTTGTTATCCAGCTGTTGCTGGGAGAGCTCTACTAATGAGGAGCACATTACCATCCATCATTGTCCATCCCATTTGTGGGCATCCCTAATTGTTAGGATGTGTTTTCCTTTATATCATATCCAAATCAACTTTTTTCTTCTTTCTACTTAATAGTCACATATTTACCCACAGGGGCAAATAAAATTTGCGTAATTCTTTCTCCCATAATAAACATTTTAAAACAGAATAGACAAAAGTTGGATGAAAATACTTACAATGATTTGAATTACTGTATTAATTGTAATAGTTGGGATTATTATAATTATCAATTGTGATAGAACATTAAATTACTTACAATAACAAATTTTCACATAATTAAATATTATCATGTTATTAAATTGACATGGTGTCAGATATTAGGTAGAAAATAGGCTATACAGTAAATACCAGATTGTATCTAAAAGATACCATGAGGTTAAGTTTCTTGTTTCACAGGCAGTTTGCCAAAGGGATTTAGTGTGGTCCTCTCCATGTATTCCCTACCCTACCTCTATTGTTCATTAGTCTAGTTATACTATGTCTTGGGAGTTCTCTAATTCCACTTCTTTTTATAGAGTTTATTTTTAATTTTTTTGCTTGTTAATTAATTTAATTTTCAACATTCATTCTCACAATATTTTAAGGTCCAAATTTTCTCTCCATGTCTCCCCTTCACCCAGCCTAAGATGGCATGCATTCTGTTTACCTCTTCCCCTAATCTTCCATCCCTTATATAACCCCACCTCTTCTTCTCCCTTCCCCATTACTTTATTGTAGGGAAATATAGGTTCCTATACCCCATTGCTTGTATATCTTATTTTCCAGTTACATGTAAAAATAATTTTTAACATTTCTTTAAGTTTTGAGTTAAAAATTCTCTTCTTTCTTCCCTCCCCACCCACCCTCATTAAGAAGACAAGAAACCCAATATACATGTGTAGTTATGCAAACACTTCCATAATAATCATGTTGTAAAAGACTAACTATATTAACCTTCATCCTATCCCACCCCCCCACTTATTCTATCTTCTCCTTTGATCTTGTCCCTTGCTTTTGACTTATGAAAGTTCTTGCTTTTGACTACCCCCTCCACCAATCTGTTCTCCTTTCTATCATCCCCCCTTTCATACCCTTCATCTCTACTTTCCTATATGGTAAGATACTCAGATGAGTGCGTATGTTATTCCCTCCCTAAGCAATGAGAGTAAAGTTCCCTCCTTCCCTCTCTTACCCTCTTACCATCCATTGTTAAACCTTTTTCCCCTCTTTCATGGGAGAGAATTTATCCCATTCTATTTCTCCTTCTCCTTCTACCAATATGTGCATCTCTCACCCCTTAATTGTATTTTAATTTTTAGATATCATCCCTTCAGATTCAACTCACCTTGTGCCATATATCTATCTATATTTCCTCTAACTACCCTAATGCTGAGAAAGGTCTCATGAGTTATAAATATCATCTTTCCAAGTAGGAAGTTAAGCAGTTCTGTTAGGACCCGCCTAACAGGGCTGACGTCAAACTCACCTCCCAGCCACCTCTATGGCACTCCAATTGCCTTCCACGATTCCTATCGCCCCTACAACCCAGCTTGCCTCCGCAAACTCTTCTCCAGCTTCCCCCACAGTCTGGTCACTCTGGTTGCCCCTACAACCCGGGCTGCTTCTACAACGTTCTCTCCAGCTGCCACCACAGCTCTAGTCACTCTGGTCCCCCCTACTACCCGGGTTCACCCCCACGAACCCCTCAGGGGAGACTACTCCTCTGAGAACAGAAAAAGGAGTCCTGACACCAAGATATAATATCTTGCCGTTTAATCTCTCATTTACAATCACCTCATCTCTCTCTCCTCCTCTTTCACCTTGCCTCCCTCTTTTTAGCTCCTTTCCCCTCCCCTGACTCTGTTCACCCACGTGCCTCAGCAGTAACAAGCTTCTCATAGCAGGGGAGTGCTCCCCTGTTAGCAGCACATACTCAATACCCCCAAATCATGGGGGAGAATACACACCCAGGTGCCTAGAAACCTGCTTGAGATGCTCTGCTCTTTGCCTGAGATTTCCATGGGTTCTCAGACTTCAGGTAGAGTCTTAAAGGGCCCCAACACAGTTCAAGTTTAAGAGGTCCCTTATGATTTCTATTTCCTGTTTACTTTTCATGCTTGATTCCTGTACTTGAAGTCAAATTCACAATTCAACTGTAGCATTTTTGCAAGAATGCTTGAAGGTTCTCTATTTCATTGAATATCCATTTTTCCCTACAAGGATTACACTTAATTTTGCTTGGTATGTGCTTCTTCATTTAACCCTACCTCTTCTGACCTCCAGAAGATCATAGTCCAAGAGTTTCATTGTCTTAATGTAGAAGGAGTTGGAATTCGTGTTATATACAATACTTAAATTGTTTCATTCTGGCTGCTTATATTTTCCCCATGACTTGGGAGCTCTTTTCTTTCACCACCATATTCCTATGACTTTTCCTTTTGGGATCTCTTTCAAGAGGCAATTGGTGGTGGCGGGGCAGATCCAAGATGGCAGAGTAGAAACAGCTCATCCAAGGCACTCTGCTCCCAGATTCCCCTCAAACTGTGTAAAAGGGGACTCCGAACAACTTCTGGAGCCCCAGCAGCAACAGAACGACACAGAGAAGCTAACCTCCCGCTGAGGACAGCCCAGCAGCCCTGCAGGAAGGACCAGCACAGTGGTCTGGGTGCCAGCAGCATGCAGCGCGGGAGCTGAGACAAGTGGAGCCCAGGTCCCCTTGAGCCGAGATTTTAGCCCCAGGGTGGCAGGGCCAGCAGCCCGATGGAGAGACCCCAGAACACCAGCAGCTGTGGAGACTCCAGAATTATCAACAAAGACACACCTCGGACAAAGTGAGAGGTTAGTGTCCTATGGACTTTCGGACCAGTATTTGGGGAATGCGTCGGCTCCCTTCCCTGGGGGCTAGAAGCCGCTGAGGAGACACACCATTCTGTAGTTTTCAGAGGCAGCTCCAGCTCCTGGTCTGTGAACAGTAGGGAGATCCAGCGATCAGTCTTGGGGGGCAATCACTCTTGCTTTAACCTCCCTGGATCTGGATTGTGATCTAGGGTGGAAGTTGTGGGTGGTTTTACAGCTTGCCAGAAACTAAAGCTGCCCCCCACACGTTCGGGATGAAAATTCCTCTATCTGGCCTTAAAGCCATAGTGTGGCAACAAGCCCAAAAGTCAAGTAATTAAGTGGCAACAAGTGGCCAAGGCAAAGGAAACAGAAAAATGCAACCCTAGACTCCTATTTTGGGGGCATAGAGTGGGGAAAGGACTGTGAGGTCAGAAGTCCTGCTCCAAAAGCCCCAGGGGAAAACATGAGCAGGTTGCAGGCCATAGAGGACCTTAAGAAGGACTTTAAAAATCAAATAAGAGAAGTGGAGGAAAAATTGGACAGAGAAATGAGAAGGATGCAGGAAAAGTATGAAATGAGGGTGAACAGACTGACTGAGGAAAACAACACCTTTAAAAATAGACTTACTCAAATGGCAAAGGAGGCCCAAGAGGGCAATGAGGAGAAGAATGCCTTAAAAAGTCGAATTTGCCAGATGGAAAAAGAATCTCAAAAGTTCACTGAGGAGATTCATTCCTTCAGAGTTAGACTGGAGCAAATGGAAGCTAATGACTTAACGAGAAATCAAGATGCTGTTAAGCAGATCCAAACAAATGAAAGAGTAGAAGGCACAGTGAAATATCTCATGGGAAAATCCACTGACCTGGAAAATAGATCCAGGAGAGATAATTTAAAAATTATTGGACTACCCAAAAACCATGATCAAAGAAAGAACCTAGAAATCACCCTTCAAGAAATTCTCAAGGAAAATTGCCCTGATGTTTTAGATCCAGAGGGCAAAACGGAGGTTGAAAGAATCCACCAATCACCTCCTGAAAAAGATCCCAAAAAGAAAACTCCCAGGAATATTATAGCCATGTTCCAGAATCCGCAGATCAAGGAGAAAATACTCCAAGCAGCCAGGAAGAAACAATTTCAATATTGTGGGAACACAATAAGAATAGCCCAGGACCTTGTAGCTTCTCCACTGAGGGATCAAAGGGCATGGGATAGGATATTCCAGAGGGCAAAAGAACTGGGAATGAACCCAAGGGTCACCTACCCAGCAAAACTGAGTAGTTTGTTTCAGGGGAAAATATGGTCATTCAGTGGAATAGAGGACTTTCAAGCATTCTTGAGGAAAAAACCAGGGTTGAATAGAAAATTTGACATCCAGACACAAGAAGCAAGAGATGCCTGAGAAGGTAATCAGGGAAAAGAAATCAAAAGGAACTTGTCAAAGTTGAACTATTTACATTCCTATATGGAAAAGCAATAACTGTGACTGATGATATCTTTCTCACTATGAAAATAATGGAAGAAAGGTGTGTGGTCATATGAATACATATGTGAATGTGTGTGTATATGGTTACAGTTATATATGGATAGAGAGCATAGGTTGAATTTGTTGGGAAGGGAGAATACTCAAGGGATGAAATTATGAGGTGAGAGAGGAAAGTGGCAAGAGGAGATGGGGAGAGACAGGGTAGGGTAAATTATCTCATATAGAAGAAGCAAGGGGAAGTGGTTGCAAGGGATGGGGAGAATAGGAAGGCAAAAAAGGCAAAACCACATTCTCATTGAATTTTGTTCAGGGAGAGAAGGACATACATACTAAATGGGATATCTCAACCTGCATCAGAATAAGGGGAAGGGGTATGAGAGGAGGGATGATGGATGGGAGGGCATCCTTGGGAGGAGGGGAGGTTGGAAGTACCCACTATAGAAGAGGGACAGGATCATGTAGGCAATAGACCAGGTGGGGGTGGGATTAGTGGGAGGGAATTATAAGCAGCCTTGTACTATATATCTACTATGATAACGTTTTGCATAGCTAGACATGTACAATATATAATGAATTACTTATCTCCCCAGAGGGAATGGGTGACAAGGGAGGAAAAAATGGATCTGAAATTCGAGGTCTTAACATTAAATGTTTCAAATATATATAAATACTATTATTAATACTCTTTTGCTTGTAATTGGGAGATAAGATGTGCAGGCATTGGGACACAAAGATTCACCTTCCTCTAATGGAAAAGTCGAAGGGGGTATGGGAGAAGGAATGGGAGAGATATCTTGTGGGACTGCTATTCTGGGAGGTTGGGTAGGGGAATAACAGGGGGAGAAAGATTCTAACTCAAAATCTGGTGGAAATGAATGATGTAAAACAGAAGTTAATAAAGCATTTGTTTAAAAAAAGAGGCAATTGGTAGATTCTTTTAATTTCTATTTTGCTCTCTGGTTCAAGAATATCAAGAAAGTTTTTCTTGATTATTTCTTGAAAGATGATGTATAGCCTCTTTTTTTACCATTGCTTTAAGGTAGTCCGGTAATTTTAAAATTATATCTCCTGGATCTTTTTTCCAGGTCAGTGGTTTTTCCAATGAAATATTTCAAATTGTCTTCTTTTTTTATGTTGGTTCTTTTTAATAGTATCTTGATTTCTCATAAAGTCATTAGTCTCCATCTGAACCATAGATTTATACATACAAACATATATGTACCTGCATACATTCATATATCTCTATCTCTATATGTACATACATACATACATATATACAAACATATTGTGTATCCATATATATCAATATACGTATACATACATATTCTAATACATATACATGCCTGCATATATGTTGCTGTCCCTGATTTTAAAAATGTTGGCTTATTTTTACTTCTGTAGTTTGATTACTGTCAAAACTTACTTTAAAATGTGGCCTTTGTCTGACTTTTACTCAGTTTCCTTGATTCCAATCAACTACCTTGATTATAAGAACGTGCTGCCAATATCTCTTGATGTTCTACCTCATTATCTAGACATTTTTTCTGCTACTTAACCCTGAAAACTTCTCGGGTCAATTGCTCTGCTCAGGGAGTTCTGGATAGCATTCGGTACCAGCTGATAGTTAGCTAGAGCTTTAGGAATCTTACTGTCTGAACAAATGCAGAAAAAGAATGACATGTGAATAAGCAGGCATAGAATTCTGGGAACATCTACTTTCTCTGTAATCAGTAACAAATCTTTGTTTGAGGCAGCATCATACAAAGCAAATTAGTTCTCTTATCTAGGAACAGAAGTCAAAGCATAACTATAAGGGATGATGTAAGTCATTTTTGTGCTGATTAAAATGATATCAATCCCCTCTGCAGGTTTTCACTGAAAAGTTGGAGAGACACATCCATCACAATCCTCTGGAATTGAAAATATTCTAAGGTACGATTATATCTGGAGCTATACTAGCACTGATATCTTTGCATCACTAAATGATCAGGCTTTCTTTGTCCTGTACTACTTCCCAATATAGGCCCAGGGTTACTGAGCTTTATGAGGGTAGAGGCCATATCTTTTGAGTTTGCAAGGTAACATCCCTTTGTAATCCACAATTATCCTGACTCAATGTGCACAAAAAGGAATGGAAGATTGAGGAGGGGAAAGGGATGAATTCCCTTGCTGTATTCTAATTAGGCAGAAATGTTCCATTTTCAGTGATGCTTCAGCTTCTGTTAAAGTTAATTTTCCTATGTTAATATAGAGTTAAAGCAGACCTACATCAATGTTGTGGGGATAATAATATTACATTCTTCTTGGTGCCCCTGTGACTAGTGAATACAATTTACTTTATTTTATTTTGTATAAATGACAACAAAACCAGTAGTTCAGTGATGGACAACTGTGTGTGTAAAACCAACCTTGGAATACGCACAGTGGTAGAACTGGTTTGAAACAGCTATGAGAATATTTTGCATGAAGGATTTTCTCTTTTGCAGCAGTTAGGTGGTGTAGTATATAGAGCACCAGGCCTACAGTCAGGGGGACCTAAGTTTAAATCTGGACTCAGACACATAACACTTACTAGCTGTGTGACTTTGGGCACCTCACTTAACCCCAGTTGTGCTGACTTACCCCCTCCAAAGAGACAAACATTTTCTCTTTCAGAAGGGGAAATGTTAAACAAGAATTGCTGACTACAATATTAGAAAAGAATTAGAGCATCTAATTACAAAAACACTTTGACTAAATTTCATGAAGGTGAATATTAGATGATAGAGAAGAAAATTATACCAAAACACCAATAATTTATCCATACTAAAAAAAAAAAAATTCTACCCACACAAGTGCCAGACTTAGTTCTTTGTGTTTTCTTTATTTACCTGCACAGAGCTGTGCAAATACTAGGCATTTAATATATTTTTACTCAACAGATAAAATAGTCAGCCAAATATACTAAAATATTTTAGCCTTAGTGCAATGGCATTTTCTTTGTCAGCCCCAATAGTGAATCTAGACTCATCCAAATACTTCAGTGGATTTCAAATAGGAATTTGGCAGAATTTCTCATAATATCATTAGGAAAGAAATAGGCTAGATTATTGGTTCTCAAAATTTTGTCTGTTTCCTTCTTTTTACCCATGGTGCAATATTTTATTATGCTTTAAAATATTCAGACCCACAACCATGAAAGTCAGGAATTCCTGTGTGATCACAAGTGCAAGTTCTGTAAAACTGGCTGCACACTTGCACACACGAATTAGGATAAGGATATTGGGAATTGATGGTACAACTAGAGCCAAAAATTGAGATTTCATGAATTTATTTTATTTTTTATTATATTTTTTTAATTTAACTTCAGTTTTACATCATTCTTTTCTGCCAGATTTTGAGTTACAATCATTCCTCACCCCCTGTTTTTCCCCTACCCACCCTCCCAGAACAGCAGTCCCGCTAGACATCGCTTCCTCCAATCTGTTCCCTCCCCATCCTCTCCCAGACCCCCATTCGACCTCTCCATTAGAGGAAGGTGAATCTTTGTGTCCCAATGCCTGCACATCTTAGCTCCCAATTACAAGCAAAAGAGTATTAATAATAGTATTTATGTATATTTGAAACATTTAATCTTAAGACCTTGAATTTCAGATCCATTTCCTTCCTCCTTTGTCACCCATTACCTCTGGGGAGATAAGTAATTCAGTATATGTTGTACATGTCTAGCTATGCAAAACATTATCATGGTAGATATATTGTACAAGGCTGCTTATAATTCCCTCCCACTCATCCCACCCCCCACCTGGTCCATACCCCACTTGATCCTGTCCCTCTTCCATAGTGGGTACCTCCAATCTCCCCTCCCCCCAAGGATGCCCTCCCATCCAACATCCCTCTTCTCCTCCCCCTTCCCCCCATTCTGCTGTAGGTTGAGATGTCCCACCTAGTATGTATGTCATTCTCTCCCTGAACCAAATTCAATGAGAATGTGGTTTCAACTTTTGGCCTTCCTATTTTTCCCCTCCCCTGCAACCACTTCCCCCTGCTTCCTCTATGTGAGATAGCTTACCCCACTCTGTCTCTCCCCATCTCCCCCTGCCACTTTCCTCTATCACCTTACAACTTCACCCCTTGAGTATCCTCCCTTCCCAAAAAATTCAACCTATGCCCTCTATCCATATATGACTGTAATCATATAAACACACATTCACATATGTATTCACATGACAATAGACCCCTCTTCCATTATTTTCATAGTGAGAAAGATTTTCTCAGTCACAGTTATTGTTCTTCCATATAGGAATGTAAATAGTTCAACTTTGATAAGTTCCTATTGATTTCTTTTCCCTGATTACCTTCTCAGGCATCTCTTGCTTCTTGTGTCTGGATGTCAAATTTTCTATTCCATTCTGGTTTTTTCCTCAAGAGTGCTTGAAAGTCCTCTATTCCACTGAATGACCAAATTTTCCCCTGAAACAAAATACTCAGTTTGGCTGGGTAGGTGACCCTTGGGTTCATTCCCAGCTCTTTTGCCCTCTGGAATATCCTATTCCATGCCCTTCGATCCCTCAGTGTAGAAGATGCCAGGTCCTGGGCTATTCTGATTGTGTTTCCACAATATTGGAATTGTTTCTTGCTGGCTGCTTGTACTATTTTCTCCCTGATCTGGGGATTCTGGAACCTGGCTATAATATTTCTGGGAGTTTTCTTTTTGGGATCTTTTTCAGGAGGTGATTTGTGGATTCTTTCAACCTCTATTTTTCCCTCTGGATCTAAAACATCAGGGCAATTTTCCTTGAGAATTTCTTGAAGGGTGATTTCTAGGTTCTTTCTTTGATCATGGCTTTCAGGTAGTCCAATAATTTTTAAATTGCCTCTCCTGCATCTATTTTCCAGGTCAGTGGTTTTTCCCATGAGATATTTCACTGTGCCTTCTACTCTTTCATTTGTTTGGATGTGCTTAACAGCATCTTGATTTCTCATAAAGTCATTAGCTTCTATTTGCTGCAGTCTAACTCTGAAGGAATGAATCTCCTCAGTGAGCTTTTGAGATTCTTTTTCCATCTGGCAAATTTGACTTTTTAAGGCATTCTTCTCCTCATTGCCCTTTTGGGCCTCCTTTGCCATTTGAGTTAGTCCATTTTTTAAGGTGTTGTTTTCCTCAGTCAGGCTGTTGACCCTCATTTCATACTTTTCCTGCATCCTTCTCATTTCTCTTTCCAATTTTTCCTCCACTTCTCTTATTTGATTTTTAAAGTCCTTCTTAAGGTCCTCTATGGCCTGCAACTTGTTTATGTTTTCCCCTGGGGCTTTTGGAGCAGGATTTCTGACCTCACGGTCCTCTTCTCTCTCCATTCTTCTACCCTCCTTGCCCCTAAAGTAGGAATCTAGGGTTGCATTTTTCTGTTTAATTTGTTTCCTTTGCCTTCGCATTTTGCCACTTAATTACTTGACTTTTGGACTTGTTGCCACACTATGGCTTTGCCCCCAGATAGGAGAATTTTCATCCCGAACGTGTGGGGGAACAACTTCCATTTCTGGCAAGCTGGAAACCCACCCACGACCCCCACCGCAGATCACAATCCAGATCCAGGGAGGTTAAAGCAAGAGCAATTACCCCCCCCCCCCCCCAAGACTGATCGCTGGATCTCCCTACAGTTCACAGGCCAGGAGCTGGAGCTGCCTCTGAAAACGACAAAATGTCGTGTCTCCTCAGTGGCTTCTAGCCCCCAGGGCAGGAAGCTGACGTGTTCCCCAAATACTGGTCCCAAAGTCCACAGGACACTAACCTCTCACTTTGTCCTAAGCATGTCTATGTTGATAATTATGGTATCACCACAGCTGCTGGTGTTCTGGAGTCTCTCCAGCCGGCTGCTGGCCCTGCCGCCCTGGGGCTAATACCGTAACTCAGGCGGACCTGACCTGTGCTCGGCTCCCCACCCTTTGCGCCCTGCGCGCTGCCGGCTCCCAGACCACTGTGCTGGTCCTTCCTGCAGGGCTGCTTGGCTGTCCTCAGCGAGAGGCTAGGTTCTCTGTGTTGTTCTGTGGGTGCTGGGGCTCCAGAAGTTGTTCAGAGTCCCCTTTTACATAGTTTGGAGGAAATCTGGGGGCAGAGTGGCTTGGACGTGCCATTTCTACTCTGCCATCTTGGCTCCCGATTTCATGAATTTTTACCAGTTAAGAGAGACAATTCCTTGGGAATAGTCCTTGGCCTGTTCCTCTTCCACTTTTTAAAATCATTCACTAGAATAAAGACATAGATGACGTTCAAAATATTAACAAAACTTGAAACCAAGCTAACAGATTATATGACAAAGACAAGAATGTTAAAAGATTTCTATATGCGAGAACAGTGGTATACAATGTGTCTGCTATGCACCAACCATTTTGCTACAAAGGAAAAAGCAAAATCTCTCAGAGGCAGCCCTCCTTCCACAGTGGCCCCTTACTCTCCATCAAACATGTTGAAAGAACCCACAGTTAGCAAAGATCTTGACCTCACTTATTCCCATGTGGGCATCTGCCAAAATGGGAAAGTGGAAATCATTGCTAATGGTCAAGGAACTTGGAGTCCCCAAATTATGTTGTTTATCCTACCACAGAATGTTTTATCAGTGATGCTGCAAAGAATTAAATTCCTATGAACCCCACCAAAACATTTTTGATGCCAAATATCTTATGGATCATGGATTTTATGATGCAGACATGAAATATTGATCTTTCACAGTGGTGAATGGCACAGGGAGTCCTTAGGTCCAAATGGAGTACAAAGGGGAGGCCAAAAGTTTCTATCCAGAAGAAGTATCTTCTATTGTTTTGAGTAAGATGAAATAAATTGTTGAAGTTTACCTTGGGAAGACTGTCACAAGTGTTGCATTCACAGTATCAGACTATTTCAGTAATTCCCAACATCAGACCACCAAAGGTGCTTGAACCATTGCTGATCTCAGTGTGTTCCAAATCATCAATGAATCAGCTGTTGCTGCTATTGCTTATGGCTTGCACAAAAAGGCAGATGCTGAGAGAAATGTGTTGGCCTTTGATCTTGAAGATGGTCCTTTTAATGTCTCCATTCTTACTGTTGAAGATGACATCTTTCAAATCAAGTCCATAGTTGGGAACACCTACTTGGGTAGGAAGGATTTTGCCATATTTATCATTGCCATATTTAAATGAAAGCATAAGAAAGACATCAATGAGAACAAAAGGGCTGTTCACATTCCACAGACCATCTGTGAAAGTGAAAAGCATTCTCTCTCTTCTAGTACCCAGGATAGTATCGTGATTGACACCCTCTATGAAAGTATTGACTTTTATAAATCAATCACCTAAGCCCATTTCAAAGAGCTTAAAGCTAATCCCTTTCATGCCATACTGGGACCCTGTGGAAAAGGCCTTAAGAGATGCCAAGCTAGATAAATTACAGATTCATGTCATTGTCCTGGTGTGTGGTTCCATTCACATCCTCCAAATCCAAAAGTTTCTGCAAGAATTCTTTAATGGCAAGGAGTTCAACAAGAGTATCAATCCTAATAAGGTTGTTCCTTATGGTGCTACTGTCCAGGCTGCCATTTTCTCTGGAAGGAAATCTGAGAATGTTTAGAACTTACTGCTGTTGGGTGTCACTCATCTTTCCCCTAGAATTGAAACTGCCAGTGGAGTTATGATAGTTCTGATCAAATGTGAGACCACCATTCATGCCAAGCAGACACAGACTTTTAGCAACTATTCAGACAATGAGCCCAGTAGGCTTATTCAGATCTACAAAGGTAAATTGACAAGGAACAATGGCAAAGGACAACAACCTCCCTGTCAAATTTCAGCTCACAGGAATCCAACCAGCATCCAGGGATCTTCCTCAGATTGAAGTAATATTTGACACTGATGCAAATGGCATCCTCAATGTTTCTGTTATAGATAAGAGCAAAGTAAGGAGAACAAGATCACCATCACCAGTTATAAAGGTCATCTGTGCAAAGAAGACATTGAGTTCAGGAGACAGAGAAATACAAGACTGAGGGTGAGAAGCAGAGAAACAAGGTGTCTTCCAAGAATTCTCTTGAATGTTATGCTTTCAGAATATAGGCTACATAGAGGATGAAAAACTACAAAGCAAAATTGGTAATGAAGAAAAACAGTAGATACTTTACAAATGCAATAAAATAATAAACTGGTTGGATAAGAATCAGACTGCTCAGAAGGAATAATTTTAGCATCAGCAAAAAGAACTGGAGGTTTGCAATCCCATCAATACTAACCTGTACCAGAATGCAAGGGCATGACAGGAGTCATGCCTGGTAGATTGCCAAGGGGTGGAACAGCCCCATCTGGAGGTTTTTCTTCTGGACCCACCATTGAAGAGGTCGACTAAACACACCAGAAGAAAGAGCATTCTGCATAGCTTTCCAAAAGTTGAAGGACTTAAATTTATAGCCAAGGTGGTGGCAGTTTAAAAGCAACATTTAAGCTTCTTTATAAATTGGCATTCTGAAAATTTGAATGTGTGCAGGAGAGAAATGACAACCTATGCACTTTATCTGTACTATAAATAAGTAGAAATGCAATTCTTGTCCTGGAGAATAAAATCTATTTAAAATTGGCATCATAAAAAATGCCCTCCTACTTGGAATTAACATACTATTTAAAGAGTAAATATTCCACTCAAGCAAACTAAATTATAAGTTCCATGAAGGGACTATTTTATGTAAAAAATTTGCCTCTCCCAGATTCTGCCACTGAGTTCTGCACATACTACTTAATAAATATTTGACTATTTATTTAATGTAATGACATATAATAGAAAGAAATGTAACATCCTAAACTGGGAGGAAGCAATTGCTAGGGTCTTTGTGATAAAAAAATAAATCTCATTATAAGTCAGTAGTATGATATGGCAGACAAAAAGCTAATACAAACTAACACTAAATTAATCACTGATTCATAACATCCATAATGATAGTTTTGACATTATTTGGCCTGGATATATCAAAACTGGGTCATTGCATTCAGTTCTCTGTGTCACATTTGATTAAAAATGTGAAGTAGATCTCAAGGGCAAGCAGAATAATGAGAAGACAGGAGACTAATGCCATTTATGAGCAATTGAAATAATGGGACATGGAATCTAACTTAGAAAAGAATGAGGTAGGGCATAGTAGCCACCTTTCAATATTTGAAGGGTCATCACATGTAAGTAGTTCAACATCTGTTGTATTTGGAGCAGAAAAACAAAATAAGAAATAGCAGAAATTCTGGAGACAAATTTCAGCTCATAAGAAAAAAAAAAGTAACAAATACTCTCAAACATACTTTTGTAAATGGGTGCATGGCGACCAGGCATGAGACTGCTTTAGTTCATGACTTCCTAGTGAGAAAATTCTATCTACTATCAGCTCAGAAACTGCTATGCAACTTCATTGTAGAGTTACATGGAAGCATTGAAAAGTTAAATGAGGGGTGGCTAGGTGGCGCAGTGAGTTAGAGCGTCGGCCCTGGAGTCAGAAGGACCTAAGTTCGGATCCGACCTCAGAGACTTAATGCACAAACACCAAAAAAAAAAACAAAACCTAGCCGTGTGACCTTGGGCAAGTTACTTAACCCCAATAGCCCTCCAAAAAACAAAAACAAAACAAAACAAAACAAAAAAAAAGAAAAAAGAAAAGTTAAATGAGCTTTCCACAGCTGTACAGCTAGTATATATCAGAAGTGGGACTTGAAAGCAGGTCTTGGTTTTATGAGTCTGACTATCTGCTATGTCACTGTATAGGTAATGATACTTGCAAATGCTGTAGAGTTATAAGACTAATAACACCAGCACACAGAATGGCTGCTAGAACATATTCCTTGATCTGTTTTTTAAAGGCAAGGCAGCTTCAAAGGGGTCAAGAATCTTACTTTAATTAAACAATGCAGACAGATAAGTAGAAAGAAGTGAGTATCCAAGAAAGAATTCAATAGACAGGGTTCCAACTGTATAAACAAAGTAATAAACACAGAATTACCAGACCAGGGAGTGCCAACAACTGGGTTCACGAATCTAGGGGCCTACTTAGCAATGGATCCCCAGAATCTCTTCTGACCAAGTCACAAAGAAACATTCTTCATATGAGTGAGCCCCAAAGTAAAATAACAACCTCCCAGTATATTCAGTTCTCAACTAATAGGTTCAAAGCCAGAAGGCATCACAAACCACAGGACTCAATGCATAATTGGCTCATTGCCAAAAAGTCTGAAAGCCTTCCTTAAAGCAAAGCTGCCCATAAACAAGCTTCCCCCTGATCAACCTCCTCCCCTCACATAATATACAGTTTTGTGTGACTCAGGATGTGTCACAGCCTTCAACTGGGCTATAAATCAATGCAGAAAGACATGTGATTGAAATACCTGTGTCCCTTTAGACCTGGGAACACGGACCATATTCCTAAGAAAAAGGGGAACACATGCGGTCACATAGGCCTATTAATGGACAGGGAAGATCTTATATTACATTAACCCTACTGCCACCTTTGGCACTGTCAAAAGTGAAAGGGGTTTCTGCAGGTAGTAAATCCCCCTATTACTAGATAGCTCCAAGCAGATCATTTTTTACCATCTTCCATGGATGGTGTAGAGGTAATCCCTTTTAAGAAATGTGTTAAATATCTGAGGACACTACCAATTTTCTGCACTTCTGCTATCAGTACTGGCCCTAATCTTCAACCCATGTTACTTGATGACTTCCACAGGCTTTTTACATAAATTGGCAACATATGTGTGTTTGTGTGTATGTGTGTGTGTGTGTGTGTATAAATGGAGCTGCATTTAAAATTTATCTTAAAATTATGGATTAATTCACTGACAGAGAAGTGATTATAGGACACTACTGTAATCAATATTTGCTGAAAATCACAATTGTTTTTAAAGTAATTGCCAAATGATATTACATATGCACACATAAAAGACAGGGGTGTGCAGTTTTTGACAAGTTACTAGAAAAAAAAGGTTACAATTATGTATTAGAAAAATAAAACATTTAAAAATATTTATTTTTGTTTTCAACATTCACATACATAAGATTTTAATTTCCAAAATTTATCCCCATCTCTCCCCTTCCCCTCCCCAAGATGCCATGTAATTTGATATAGGCTTTACATATACATTCATAACAAACCTATTCACACATTAGTCATGTTGTAAAGAAATACAACTGATGGAAGAAACAATGACAAGGAAGAAAAAACAGAGAGGAAGAGAGAGAGAGAGAGAGAGAGAGAGAGAGAGAGAGAGAGAGAGAGAGAGAGAGAGAAAGCAAATGATATACTTCAATCTGCCATCTGCCATAGTTGTTTTCCTGGATATGGACGGCATTTTCCATCAAGAAGTCTTTGGAATTGTCTTTGATCCTTGCATTGCTAAGAGATAAGACTATTGAAGTTAGTCATTATACATTGTGACTGTTACTGTATATAATATTATCGTTCTACTCACTTAAGTCTTCCCGGATTTTTCTGAAGTCTGCCTGCTCAATGTTACTTACAGCACAATAGTATTCCATTACATTAATATACCATGACTTTTTCAGCCATGCCCCCAACTGATGTGCACTCCCTCAACTTCCAAATCTTTGCCACCACAGAAAGAGCCACTAAAATATTGTTGTACATATGGGCCCTTTTCCCATTTGTATGATCTCTTTTGGTTACAGACCTAGAGGTGGTATTGCTGGGACAAAGGTTATGTACATTTTTGTAGCACTTTGGGCATAGTACCAAATTGCCCTGCAGAATGGTTGGGTCAATTAGCAACTCCACCAACAATGCATTAGTTTGCTAATTTGCTCATATCTTCTCTATCATATACCATTTTCCTGTTTTGTCATATTAGGTAATCTGATAAGTGTGATGTGATATCTCAGAGCTATTTTGATTTTAATTCTCTAATCAATAGTGATTTAGAGCATTTTTTCAGATTACTTTGAATACTTTTTTCATCTGAAAACTTCCTATTCACATCCTTTCACCATTTATCAATTGGGGAATGGCTTGTATTCTTTTTTTTTTCAAATTCAGGAAGCGTTTATTAGCTGGCCAGCGGCAGTCCTAGGGACAAAGTCCTAGGAGCTGCCCCGAACCCCAGTAGACACACAGTTTAAATAGTCCAAAAGCTACCATAATATCAGGGGCAGGCTGGTCAGGCAGGATATGGGGCGGGGGCACTCTTAGATAACGCAGGTAGTTCAGTGACCGAAGGGAGGATTCTTGGGTTTGGTCAGATGAGATAAGAGTGGTCTGGGGCACACTGGGTTAAAGATGTTCGATAACCTAGTGGAATGGAGGATTCTTGGGTTTACAAGAATTCAGGATACAAAGATGGGCCCCTCGTAAGCCAGTGAAATGTCAAGGCATACTACTTCACTCCCCCCTGTTTTAGGTCAGACTAAGGATTCTTCCGATTCTAGGGTTTTGTAGGACATGTGGATTGCAAAGAGTTTGGTGGCCTCAAGTCTGGATTGGATAAAAGAGAGTAGGTGGTTAATCAGACAGCGGCCGATGGTCAGGGTTAGCATGACAAGAAGTAGAGGGCCAGCAAGGGCCGAGAGAAGGGTCGTTAACCAGGGGGACCAGTCATCCAGGGACTAGCATCAAGAGGAGGTGGATCTGCAGGCTTGATCCTTCGAGTCCAAGCGCTTACGGAGAGTGGCAAGGGATTCCCTTATAACTCCAGATCTGTTAGCATAAAAACAACAGGTTTTGCCCAGGGCCATGCACAGACCCCCCTGTTTTAGGAACAGGAGGTCCAACCCTCGTCAATTTTGCAGGACAACCTCTGCCAAGGAGCCCAAGGAAGATTCCAAATGGGTGACCAAGCCCTGTAGGGACCTAAGGTCTTGGTCCACCTGTTTGCTGAGGGACTGGAAATTAGTGTTGTCTTTGACCAGGGCTGCCACCCCCATGGCCGTGGAGCCTGCAATGCCTAGGCCCACCAGGAGGGGAACAAGGATGGGGGCTGCCCGTGGCTGCCTCAAAAGGTCAAAATGTTCAGATGCCCCCTCCTCAGAGTAAATGTAACCCTGGGGAAGTACATGAGCCACTACACATAGCTCATTCGGGTCAGTGAAATGTACTTCCCCAAGACAAGCTGTGAGGCCAAGGGCGCAAGTGAACCAGAGTCTCTCTGGAGGCATTAGGAACCGGTCAGAGTCCTTTTTGGGAGTAATCACCCAAGACTTCTGTCCTTCTACCTTCTACCTTCACCGGTAGGGGTGGCCAACCATTGTTCAGGCGGTTAAGCAGGTTGTGACCGGTCACCTTCACCGGGTTGTATAGTCGAGAGTGTCTCAGGAGGGTGGTCACTGGATGCCTCAAGCAGGGTATGGACAGCAGCCTGCACCTCCGTCAATGCCTGTAAGGACTTCAGAAGACTAGTATTAGTGAGGTCAAGAGGTTCAGATTCAGATACCTGGGGTAAAATGGGAGGGGGAGCGCCAAACATGACCTCAAAGGGTGATAGGGAAAGAGTAGCAGGATTTGGGGTACACCTGACTCGAAGTAGGGCAAAGGGAAGGAGGCTCACCCAAGTTTCGCCGGTTTCTACTTTTAATTTGGCAATGTGCTCCTTCAAGGTCCTATTCATCCTTTCCACCAGTCCTGAACTTTGTTGCCTATAAGCACAATGCAACTTCCATCTAACCCCAAGCATCTTAGACAAATTCTGCACTACCGAGGAGACAAAGGCAGGTCCATTGTCAGATCCTATAGTCATTGGAATACCAAATCTGGGAAGGATCTCAAAAAGCAGCTTCTTAGCTACTACTATGGCTGTTTCAGACTTTACCGGGAAGGCTTAGCTTATTGTTTCAGGCAGAGATAAACAGTTCATGAGTTGTTGCTGGGCAGAGTGCTGGCAGGGGGAAGGGGCAGAGTTAATGCTTTGAGACTGGGGAGGAGGTGTGACGTTACAGACTGCTTTTACAAATCGGTTTTACAGACATAGATCCCAAAGCACCCCATTTGCAAGTTGATGTTACAGATTGATATTACAAACTGATGTTACAAACATATACATTCTAAGGACCCCTTCATCCCCCCCCTTAAACAGATGGCACCCAAATCATTTGGGGGCAAGGGGCAATGATCTCAGCTTCCTGAACTGCTTCTCACTGGGAAGGGGCGTAGAGCTGTCCCTGCCTTACAGGGTTCCATCGCTCAAGGCGGGGGTGGGGTCTGTAGCCAGTGTCCAGAACCTGGACTATGTCAGGTCCAGAGGGTGAAGGGTCATGATCTTGGACAGGGGTTGGTACTCAGCCTGAGCTGTCATCTGCAAGTGAAGGGTGCTGAACCTAGAAGACACAAATATAACCAGGAGATTAAACAAACAAGGGCCAAAAAGAAGTAAGAGAAAATTAACCAGAAGTGGAGTGAGGATGGGCTAGTATAACCCATTACTCAGACTTTTTCACTTTCCTTAATATTTCTACATACTACATAGACAAGATACCTCATAAATTTTTATTCTTTTACCAACATAACTGTACTGCCTTTAACAAAGGAGGTTCCTAACTAGGTTACTTAAGCTGAAACTCCAATGATTGGTCAGTGTACACTTGAATTTCCCACTGGCGGGGAAACACTAGGCTGGGTCTCCCACCCACAGATTAATCAAGGGTAAGCAAGGGGTGGGGGTTCTGCCTGTTTACAGATTAAGCAAGGTGGAGTTCTCTGTTTTACAAATCAATTAAGGGAAGTTTGGGCTGCCTGTTTTACAAATCAAGGAAAGGGTGAGTGGATTTTTGTCTGACATTCAGGAAGGGCAAAGTGACAAATCAAAGAGGGAAGGGTAGAGTGGAGCTGGGGAATGATGGGGATTGTGGGGGGCCGCGCAAGGAGGTAAAAGGGGAATCAGGGAGAGGATCGGATAGTCTTAGCTTTAGGGGGTGCTTGTGGACTTCTGTTTTCCATTCTGAGGTGACAGCAGGCTTCACTCTGGTGTAATGTTGTCATGTGGGGATAGAGTCCACTTTGACAGCAGTAGGTGTAATGGGGATCATGATGTGTGGTCCCTTCCACCTCTGCTCCAGACCATGAATTTCTTTTTACCAGCACAGAATCCCCAGGTTGAAAACAGGTAAGCTGAGGCAGAACTCAGGATTGGGATCAGGATCAGGGGAGCTGAGGGAAGGAGGTTTTTTTTTTTTTTTTTTGAATCGCCTGCAGACCCTGAAGGAACTTGATACGGGAAGAGTTAGTGATTCAGCTTTTAGGTCTTCCCAGATTAGAGGAAGAATGGGTGGTAATCTTCCATATGTTAAGGAATGGTCTGGACTTTCTCAGCCTTGAGTTCTGAGCTCTGAGAAAATTTCAGATGGCGGCTGCTCAAGGAAGTCAAAGCTGAGAATCCAAGGACCTGATCATCTCCCCCTTAAACAGTTGGGACCCAAAATCATTTGGGTAGATCTATGTTTCATAGGAAGCTGGGTACACAGATTATATATACAGTATACAGTGAATACAGATTCGCTCAGGAAGAAAGAGATAATTCAGAAATTGAATCCTTAACATACATTCAGTTACAAATGTTAATTTTTGCTTAGAGCATGAAGCAACTACAAATTCGGATCAAAATAGCCAGATCTCTTCTGTTTTCACAACTCATTACATTAGTTTAGTAACAAATTTATCTTGCAAATGAAAGTTTTAATAGGCCTCTTAAAATTACACTAGGGATTTAAAATTTTCTTCTGAAAGTATTTTCCCTTCTTTTAAAACAGTTTCAAGATTTATAATTGATCACTAAACTTTTATGAAGAAAGTTAGTTGAAAACTTTCAAAATGATCTTAAGCAATTTGCACTTTCTGCACATGTTCCAATTCCAAATGAAAAATAATATTAGATTTTCCAGTAAGCTTACACGAAAGAACTCATATCTGTTACTGACTACGTGCTCTGATCATGGAAACTTGCTATAGAAGGAAAAAGCAGGGACATGTGACATTCCAAATATGACAGGATAAAACATCCTTGACTCTGTTTAAATTCAGGTAAAGTCACAGATATCCAATCATGCAGTATCTGTTCCATCTTATAGCTAGACTTGTATTCTTAATAAGTTTAATTCAGTTTTCAATGTATTTTAGAAATGATGCCTTTAACAGAGATATTGGTTGTAAATTTTTCTCCAGTTTTCTGCTTCCCTTCCAATCTGCATTGAATTGGCTTTGTTTGTGCAAAAACTTTTCATTTTAATGTAATAAAAATTTCCCATTTTGCATTTCATAATGTTCTCTATCTCTTGTTTCTTCATAAATTCTTAAGTTCTCCAAAGATCTGACAGGTAAACTATTCCTTGCTGGTTTGCTTAGAGTATCAACTTTGATATCTAAATCATGTACTCATTTTAACTTTATCTTGGTTAAGGGTGTATTATGTTGTTCTATGCCTAGCTTCTGCCACACAATTTTCTAGTCTTCTCAGCATTTTTTTGTTAAATAGTGAGTGTTTCTATCAGATGCTGGAGTCTTTGAGTTTATCAAATAATAGATTACTATAGTCATTGACCATTGTATCTTGGGTACCTGCCTATTCCACTGATCTGTGACTCTGTTTCTTAGATAGTACCAAGGAGTTTTGATGATTCCTGCTTTATAATACAATTTAAGATCTGGAAGGGCCAGACCACCTTCCTTTGCATTTCTTTTCATTAATTCCCTTGAAATTCTGGGTCTCCCCCCACTCCAATTCCAGATGAATTTATTATTTTTTCTAGCTCTATAAAATATGTTGGTAGTTTGATTGTTAAAACACTGAATAAGTAAGTTAACTTAGGTAATTATCATTTTTAATTATATTACCGTAACCTACCCATGAACAACTTATGTTTTTCCAATCATTTAGATTTGACTTTGTGTGAGAAGTGTTCTGTAATTATATTCATAGAGTTCCTGGGTTTGTTTTAGCAGGTAGACTCTCTAATATTTTATAATTTCTCCAATAACTTTAAATGGAATTTCTCTCTATCTCTTGCTCTTGGACTTTGTTATTAATATATATATATATATATATATAGAAATGCCAATGATTTATGTGGATTCATTTTATATCCTGTAACTTACTAAAATTGTTTATTATTTCAAGTAGATTTTTATTTGATTCTCTAGAATTTTCTAAGTATATCATCTGCAAAGAGTGATAGCTTTGTTTCTTCTTTGCCTATTATAATTCCTTCAACTTCTTTTTCTTCTCTATAGGTAAAACTCACAATTTTCATACCATATTCAATAACAGTGATCATAATTAACATCCTTGTTTCACCCCTGATATTATTGGAAATGCTTCTAGCTTATTCCCATTATATTAATACTTGCTGATGGTTTTAGGCAGATAACTACTTATTTTAAGAAGACTCTATGTATGACTATGCTCTCTTGTGTTTTTAACAGGAATGGGTCTTGTATTTTGTCAAAAAGCTTTTTATTGCATTTATTGAGATAATTATACGGTTTTTGTTAGTTTTGTTGTTGAGATTGTTAACTGTGCCAATGATTTTCTTAATACTGAACCAGCCCTACATTCCTTTATTTACCCTCTGATTTTAGGATCATAGGGCAGTTTTCCTTGATAATTTTTTGAAAGATATTGTCCAAGCTCTTTTTTTTTATCATGACTTTCAGGGAAACTGATAATTCTTAAATTATCTCCCCTGGATCTATTTTCCAGGTGAGTTGTTATTCCAATGATGTATTTTACACTTTCTTTTTTTTTTCATTCTTTTGATTTTGTTTGGCTTACTTTTGATGTATCATAGCTTACACTTCTCAATTAAAAATTTTAATGAGTTATTTTCTTCAGCTATCTTTTGGATCTCCTTTTCCCTTTCACCAGTTCTTCTTTTTAAGGAGTTTTATTCTCCAGTGTACTTTGTTTCATTTTGTCAATTGTATCTTTAAAGGACTTGTCCCATTTTTCTTTTACCTCTCTAATTTGACTTTTAAAATCATTCTTGAGGTCTTCCAAGAAGGCTTTTTGGGCTTGAGACCAGTTTATATGCCCCTTGGAGGTTTTAAATATAGGTACATTGACAATATTTTCTTCTCCTGAATTTGTATTTTGATGTTCTCTGTCACCAAGATACTTCTCTATGGTCATTATGTTTCTTTGCTATTTTTTCCTTATGTTGATTGACTTTTTCTTGTTTTTGTTGATCTCTGCTTTTCTGGCAGGGGGCATTTTCCTAGGCTTCTTATGCTGGGGATTGTTTGTCTCATTATTGGTTTTGTATGTTGGCATCTCAGGTGCTGACAGTTTGAAATTGTTAGCTTACCTGGTGCTGACATGGAGTTAGTGCTATTGGCTGGTATGTGCAGGGTGCTCACTTGCAGCTCCACCACCCTGAGGTTCAGGATCTCTTGCTGGCTTGCTGAGGTGGGGCTTGCTGCTGGCTTTCTGGGACATCTCCTGTCCTGTATTGCTCTCTATTAGCCACAGCAGGAAAGACCTTTCCCTTAATCCTTCTAGCTTCCCAAGCTAAAAGACTACTGCATTTCATCTTGCTCTTGGCTCCCCTTTTTCTTTCAAGTCTACTTGTCAAAATTTCATAGTTAAGGGTTTGACTAATTGGCCTCAGGGGTCAAATCCAACTCTGATATTTTTTGATTCAAAAGCGCATTTGGGGCCCTGCTTTTTACCTGGGGATGGACATTACTGATTAAATTGACTTTAACCTATTCTATAAATTCATGCATAAGGACATTATGCAGTTCCAGATGCATCTAACAGAGGAAGGAACAATTTGGGAATAAATAGAACCCTGGCAACAAATACCTTCTGTTCCTCTCCTTGTCTTTTATCATGCAGGTGCCTTTTGCTACTATCCCCTTTACCATCGCAGGGGCATATGCTGTACCGAGAGAGGACAATCACCATTGATGTGAGGAGATGATCATCCCTTTTCAGGGCTGCTCATCTTCCACTTGTCACCCAACTCTCATATGTGGCTCCCAAAATCTGTAGCATGTAGAGAAGCCACACCATAGTAAAACCATCTAGGTAGAGAGGCTAAACAATGGATAGTTAAGGGGATGTCTACTCTAAGCATATGAAGACTTTTCCCAGTAAAATGGGGGGGTTAAATACAATTTGTTATAACAACCATGAAGACAGTTGAAGCAAGCACTATGGAGGCACTTGTAGGATTTTGAAAACATCAAGATTATCCACTGTATCCTGAGGTTGTCACCAACTGTATTCAATTTTGTCTTGCCCCTGGACTTCTATGTTTCTTGAGAGAGTGAGGTTAATGACTTTGCACAATTCTGCCTCAGTTAAATTCAGTTCACATGCAAGTTAAGACATAACCCACATCATTATATCATTGATCTTCGAAAACAGAGGATGACCACCATCATTTGTACTTTACATGAAGGGATAGCCTTTCTCTTTGCTAAGACAAGGTCTTCTACATGCATAATTGTTTTCATTTCATTTCACCTTCTGCAGCAGATAGCCTGCTTTATTACCCCAATCATCTCTCTAGCATTCCATTACTCTTTGTCTACTAACTGCTTCTCTATTCACTACTAACATGCTCTTTTCTCTCCCATCCCCCCCTAAAAAACAACCTTCACAGTATACATCTGTCTCCACTAGCTATCTTCATATATTTCTTCTTCCTTTTGTGAATAAATTCTTTGAAAATGCCATCCACATTAGGTCACAGTGTTAATTTTTCTCTCAATTCTTGCAAACTCTTTCCATTTTGGCTTCCAACTTCATTTAACCAAATCTGTTCTCTCCAAAGTCACTAAATATTTATTATAAAATCTAACAGCATTTTCTCAGTCCTTATCCTTCTTGACATCTGAATCTTTTGACACTGTTGATCATTCTCTTTGATATCCTCTTCTTTCCAGATTTTTAAGGATTCTGAAGTTTCCTAGTTCTCTTACTACCTGATTGCTCATTCTCCATCTCTATTGCTTAAACTCACTAACAACGGATGTCCCCTAAGTCTATGATTTGGACTATCTTCTCTTTTCCTCCATATTATTTCACTTTGGGATCTCATCATCTCTCATAGTTTGAATGATATTGTCTATGCAGGTCACTCAGATCCATTTGTCCAGCCCCAACATTTCTTAAGACCTCTAGTCTCATATCTCAAACTGACTTTAGACATCTTGAACTGGGTGTCTCATAGACATCTTAAACTCAAATGTTCAAAATTAAACTCATTAAACTTCCCCCAAACCACTCCTATCTTCCTAAATGTCCCTATTAATATTAAGGTGACCTCCAAACTCCCAGTTGCCCAAGCTCACCATCTAGGTATCAACATTGATTTCTCACTTCTCTCTCTTCACTGATATTTAATCAGTGTCCAATTCTTGCTGTTATCAGCTTCAGAATATCCCTTATATACATCTCCTCCCTTCTGATATGATCAACTTCCTTGTATAGACCTTCATACCTCATGAGCCCAGATTATTCTAATAGCTTATTGGTTGCTTTCCTTTCCTCAAGTGTCTCTTCATTCCAGTTTATCTACCACTCAGCTATGAAATTGATCTTTCAAAAATGCAGATCTGACCATATCATTGACTCCATTTATTAAAATGCAGTATTTACCTTTTACCTCTACAATCAAACATAAAATACTCTGTTTGGATCTTAGAGTTTTTCATAACATAGCCTCTTCTTACCTGTCTACACTTCTACTTTTTTAAAAAATATATTTTTTGGGAGGTGGAACCAAGATGGCGGAGTAGAAACAGCACTTCCAAGGCATTCCAGGCAACACCACATCAAAACCATGTAAAAGGGGACTCTGAAAAACTTCTGGAGCTCCAGCACCCACAGAATGACACAGAGAAGCCAACCTCCCACTGAGGATAGCCCAGCAGCCCAGCAAGGAACAGCCAGTGCAGTGCGCTGGGAGGTGACAGCTCAGGGCTCTGGGATCCGGATCCCAGGCCCGTGTGAGCCAGTTTTAGCCCCAGGGCAGCCAGGCCAGCAACTGGCTGGAGGGATCCCAGAATACCAGCAGCTGTGGCGATTCCAGAATTATCAACACAGATGTGCGTAGGAAAAGGTAAGAGGTTAGTACCCTATGGATTTGGGACCAGTATTTGGGGAACACATCAGCTTCTTCCACCGGGGGTGAGAAGTGGCTGAGGAAACATGGCACAGACGCCATTTTGCAGCTTCACTGGAATATTTAGCTCCTGGTCTGCGAACTAAAGGGAGATCCAGTGATCAGTCTTGGGGGGATAATTGCTCTTGCTTTAACCTCCCTGGATGTGGATTGCAATTTGGGATGGAGGTTTTGGGGTGGCTATCCAGCTTGCTAGAGTGTGCGGAGGCTTCACAGAGGCCACTTAACTAATACCTCCGGAAGTTGTGAATACCCCAGTGTTTGGGAAGGAAACTCCCCTGTCTGGTGGCAGAGTCCTACTGTGGCAACAAGCTCAAAAGTCAAGTAATTAAGTGGCAACATGCCTAGGTAAAGAAAACAAAATAAACAGAAAAATGCAACATTAAACTCCTATTTTAGAGGCAAAGAGGATCGAAGCATGGAATAGGAGGAGGACTGTGAGGTCAGAAATTCTGCACCAAAAGCCCCAAATGAAAATACAAGTGGGTTACAGGCCATAGAGGACCTTAAGAAGGATTTCAAAAACCAAATAAGAGAAGTAGAGGAAAAATTGGGAAGTGAAATGAGAAGGATGCAGGAAAAGTATGAAATGAGAGTCAACAGCCTGACAGAGGAAAATAACACCTTAAAAATAGACTAACTCAAATGGCAAAAGAGGCTCAAAAGGGCAATGAGGAAAAGAATGCCTTAAAAAGCTGAATTTGCCAGATGGAAAAAGAATCTCAAAAGCTCACTGAGGAGATTCATTCCCTCAGGAAGGAGCAAATGGAAGCTAATGACTTTATGAGAAATCAAGATGCTGTTAAACAGATCCAAACAAATGAAGGAATAGAAGGCAATGTGAAATATCTCATGGGAAAAACCACTGACCTGGAAAATAGATTCAGGAGAGAGAATTTAAAAATTATTAGACTATGTGAAATCTATGATCACCAAAAGAACCTAGAAATCATACTTCAAGAAATTCTCAAGGACAATTGTCCTGAGGATTTAGAACCAGAAAACAAAATAGAGACTGAAAGAATCCACCAATTACCTCCTGAAAAAGAAAAATTCCTAGGAATATTGTAGCCAGATTCCAGAATTCCCAGATCAAGGACAAAATACTACAAGCAGCCAGGAAGAAACAATTTCAATATTGTGGAAACGCAATCAGAATAGCACAGGACCTGGCAGCTTCTGCACTGAGATAACAAAGGGCATGGAATATGATATTCCAGAGGTCAAAAGAGCTTGGATTAAAACCAAGAATCCCCTACCCAGCAAAACTGAGTGTCTTGTTTCAGTGGAAAATATGGTCATTCAGTGGAATAGAGGACTTTCAAGCATTCTTGAGGAAAAAGCCAGAGTTGAATAGAAAATTTGACATTCAGATACAAGAAGCAAGAGATTCTTGAGAAGGTAATCAGGGAAAAGAAATCAAAAGGAACTTATCAAAGTTGAACTATTTACATTCCTACATGGAAAAACAATAACTGCGACTGATGAAACCTTTCTCAGTACGAAAATAATGGGAAAAGGGTATATGGGCATATGAATACATATGTGAATGTGTATATATGTTAACAAGTATACATGGATAGAGGGCACAGGTTGAATTTGGTGGGAAGGGATGATACTAAAGGATTGAAGTTAAGAGGTGAGAGAGGAATGTGGCAAGAAGAGATTGGGAGAGACAGGGTAGGGTAAACTATCTCATGTAGAACAGGCAAGGGGAAGTAGTTGCAGGGGAGGGGAAGAACAGGAAGGCAGAAAGGCAAAATCATATTCTCATTGATTTTGGCTCAGGGAGAGATTGACATACATACTAAATGGGATATCTCACCCTTCTGCAGAGTAGGGGAAAGTGGGAAGGGGGGGGTGATTGAGGGGAGGGCATTCTGGGGGGATGAGATGTTGGAAGTACCCACTTTTGAGGGGGATAGGATCAAAGTAAGGAATGGACCAGGTAGTGGGTGGGATGGGTGGGAGGGAAATATAAGCAGTCTTTTACAATGTATCTTTTATGGTAATGTTTTGCATAGCTATATATGTACAACACATACTGAATTGCTTATCTTCCCAAAGGGAGCGGGTGACAAGGGAGGAAGGGAATGGATCTGAAATTTGAAGTTTTAAAATTAAATGTTTCAAATATATACATAGATATATAGATATAGATAGATATAGATAGATAGATATAGATAGATAGATAGATAGATAGATAGATATAGATACCATTATTAATATTATTTTGCATGTAATTAAGAGATAAGATGTGCAGGCATTGGTGCACAGAGATTCACCTTGTCCTAATGGTAAAGTCAAAGGGGGTCTGAGAGAAGATATGGGAGAAAGCATATTGGATGAGGGGATATTTGGTGGGATTGCTATTCTGGGGTGGTGGGTAGGGGAAAGTGGGGAAGAATTGTAACTCAGAATCTGGTGGAAATGAATTATGTAAACCAGAAGTTAATAAAGTATTTCCTTAAATATATATTTTTTCTTTATTTTTTCTGACCTTAAGAATCAAAAGAAGTATTACATAATACAGTAGAATAGAAAAGAATATTATACATGAATCTCCAAATCTTTCATGTAAGACTTGCTATTCCTCTTAAATATACAATGAAGTTATCGTGCAACTTTAGGTTTTCTTTTTCTTTTTTTCCTTCCTTCACCCACTCTGCCCTAGAAATATCCACCATTAGAAAGGAATATGTTTATATACGTGTAAAACCATTCTATACCTACTTATATTTATTAATTCATTCTCTGGACACAGTCTTTTTTTTTTTTTTTTACTTTTTGGAGGCAGGAAGAGGCAGTGTATTGGGGCTAAGTGACTTGCCCAAGCTCACAAGGCTAGTAAGTGTTAAGTGTCTGATGCCAGATTTGAACTCAGGTTCTCTTGACTCCAGGGCCAGTGCTCTATTCACTGTGCCACCAAGTTGTCCTTGGATGCAGTCATCTTAAGGTTTAATTCCTTCCATGTATTCTCTGATCCAGTGACACTGACTTCCTTGCTGTTCTTTGCACCAAACTCTATCTCCTCCCTAGCATTTTCTTTGACTTTCCCCTATGCATATGATGTTCTCTTTCTCTCTTCTCATCCCTGACTCCTAAGTTCTTTGGATTCCTCTAATTTTTAACTAATATCTCATCTTCTAGAAAAAAAAAGCTGTTCCTGGCCTTCTTAACTTTATTGCTATCTCTCTGTTATTATCTCCAATTTATCTTATTTGTCTCATTTGTTTGCATGTTGCCTCTCCCACTAGCTAGGAGATCCTTGAAATCAAAGCCTGGATTTTGGACCTTTCTTTGTATTCCTCGTGATTAGGAAATTTATTGGCACATAGTGGATGCTTAATATATCTCTCTCTCTTTTTTTTGTTCTGTAGATAAACTTAGGCAGTGCTAATAACTGATAGTCTCTGTCTTCTTTCCTATGTGAGCTAGAAAATAATCCCTCAATGTTTCCATTCAAAGTCAAAAAACTTTTGGAGTCTTATGATTCCACTACATGAAATAAAATATCATCTTTCGGAAACAGGTATTATTACAAATCATTTCTATTTTGCATCCACATGAAAGCTAGCCACATGTTGTGAATTCAACTCAAATATAAATGTTATAGGCCATACTCCAGTATATTCACATGGCTAAGGACCTATTTCACAGCTGGAATTAAATGTTTCTTTAATGGCAATGAAACATATAAGTGGTAATTATTATCTTTTGGAAATAAAATGTGGGCTTTCAGCAGTAAGACAGTAGGAATCATAATGGAACATTGCTCTAAAAACCATTTGCTATATTACCTTTTCTTCCACATGAACTAATAACAGTATATTACGTTTAAATACACTTCACTGTTTTCATCCCTACATAATCCATACATTTTATAGTTCATTATTTTGGTTGATGCCTCAAAAACTATTTCCTTTAATTCTATATATGTATATGTGTACATGCATACATACATACATACATATATATTCTTTCCCCCAATAAAACATAAGCTTCTTGGAGGCAGGAACTAATGGGTATTTGTCTTTGTAGCTCCAGTGCCTAGCACTGTGCCATGCACATACTTCTAATTTAATGAATGGTTTATTGATTAATTTGAACTATCTAATTAGTTAATCCTCCCCATTCTCATTAAAATTAGTGCTATTGCATTTTATATCTAGGACCCTGCATCACACACATTTGCCTTAAAAGGAAGCTGTGATTTCATCTAGAATAAACTTCTCACATCAAATTTAAGAAATGTTCATATAATCCTTGAATCATATAAACTTTAATTGAAAAATTTCTGAGATTTATTATTATAGAATCCTCTTACTTTAGAGGAGACATATTTAGGACTTACTTTTTGTATAACATGATTAACATAAGTAAAAATGGCTTATGATATGACACATGTCCAATAAACATATTATGACATTTACTAGAATTAAAAAAAAATGGTCTTCAATAAAGGATAATATTCAAGAATGCCTGTGTTCTTCAAAATGAGTCCATCATTAACTACTGAAATGGAAGGCAGGAGATGTGGACTACAGTATCAATTGTACCATTAATCTTATGTGGAATCTGGGAAAATAATTTGATGTCACAAGACAAGCTCTCTGCTAGAGGTAGTACACTTAGGGAAAGGGAAAGGACTTTCAGTTAGATGTGTCAGGTAGCTGAGTTTGAGGAGATTTCATTTCATTATTAGATGTTATTTACATAGGGTGATTAATCCTCTCCTCATTTTTATGCCATGTACTTCAACTGTCTCACATAAATGAGACTTGTAGCAATCTCAGAGCTATACTTTCTGGAGACACAATGTAAATCAGATGTTTTGAATGTCCAACTAAACTGATTGTGTCTTCCCCCTTCTCCATTTCTGTGAAAGGATTGTTCTATCTGTCATATCAGGTGTAATGGGAGCCACTTTTAGTTGATCTCACTTTGACACAATCTTCCGTAGAAAAACATATGGTGAGCAGTACTCTCCTGGGCATTCCATTATCCAGTACTCTGTAAATCCAAATGAAGGCAGCCTATGCAATCAATCTGTCAGATCTAATAGGCTTCAAGGGATGAGCAGGAACCCTGGAGTTCTCACCCATTCTATGCCCCAGATTATACACCTGAGGATATTTCTAACAGACTCCAGTGACCTGAGTTTGTCAAAGTCTACTGCAAGATTCCCACACTCATTCAGAGAAAAACAAAGCACACAGCAGAAAAGATGACAGGAAAATTTGTTATCACTATTACACTGGTAAACAAAAATACTAATTCTTGCCAGTCTATGTTTTATTCTGTTCCTTGTTCTGCTCCAGGAATAGTCTTAAGGAGTTTTAATGGTCACCATCTTGCACTCAAGGTACTTGCTTTCTGGGTCATGTGTTGCTTTTCCCTCAAAATACATTACCCCTTCTAAGTCATGCTGGACAGGGTCTGATTCATCCCTTACCTTTATTAACTGCTGACATTTTGACTCTTTAATTTCCTCCTTTGTAAGCCAAAGTAGAAGTCCTTGTCCTCCTAAAGCCCAGGAGTTGTCTCTTTTTGTTTTGTTTTGAGTTGTCTCTGTTTTGTTTTCTTAAGAAAATAGTGTCTATAGATACACATTGCTATTTATTGATTATTTTCTTCAGAGGCTCACATATTTTTAGGAATTATCACAATAGACTTGGAGATAAACTGGGGAAAGAGAGAGTATAAGGAAACCTTAATTCAATAAGTTGTTTTGTCATAGTAGTGTGATTCAAGTAAATTGTAGAATAAAATGAATCTTGTTTTTCTCTTTTGAACTTTTTCTAATTGTCTATGTAATGTAATGCTCTCAATTGTAAAATCCATTTCAATGAAGTAAACAATTCCGAAAAGCATATAAATAACATCACCCACCACTTAGTCCTATATGCAAAGGTTGTTTTTTGTTTGTTTGTTTGTTTGTTTTTTGTTTTTTTGTTTTTTTACCAGATACTGGTAATAAGTAGGGGAGTATAGGCAGGCCTTGCAGTAAACCCCACTGAGATTCAAGCCCAGTCCCTAAATACAGAACTAGTAAATGGCCTAAGGAATGCCTTGTATCCACTTTACTTCTAAGTTGCTGTAAAATTTCCTTAGGTAAAATAGGAAAAGTTATTGAAGAGACAAAATTCTAGAACAAGGTTATGTGAAGGGGAGACTCCTGACACATGTATACAAGTCACAAATAATTGACCAAGTCATGTCAAAGATGATGGAGTAACTAGTTTGAGGGCTGTAAAGAGATCAAAGGGATAGGAATATTTGTTCTGTGAACTCAAGAGACCCTCTGCTAGAGTGGACTGTTAAGATTAGCACTGAAGAGATGCCTCATTGAGGAGGACAAAGAGAGGTTGGTTACTAGACATGATACAATGATGGAGATTAAGTTGATTCTATTTTATATCATGTATCCTTGATTTCTGCATTTTTGGAAAATTCTCAATAAAGGTAAATTTAGTCCTCTTGTCTTTTAGAGTGCTTGTTGCATATTGAAACCAGAAACTGAGGCCTCCAGTAATTAATATAGGAATTAATTAATTAATATAGGAATTAATATAGGAATTAAAAGCAATATAGTACCTGCCTTTAATGAATTTATGATCTAATGGGATATCGGGCACTCACATACACACTTATGTGCAAGTATACATAAACACATTTGTATATGTATATACAGACATGTATAAACACATTTTACAAATGTATATACATATATATGTACTATGTACATACATATATATGTATATATATATATATGATACAAAGTAAAATAGTATACTAATAAAGGTGAGTTTCAGACAAAGAACTTTTGAGTAAATTTGTGATTAGAGAGATTTGAGGATAGAAATGGAGCTAATAATTAAATGTTCATTTATTCAACATTTAAAAGGAGAAAAAAATAATAGCTTTGAATTATTATATTTGCAGCATGTGATGCTGTATCCATAGAAGTACTAGGCAGGACATCAGGAGGTCTGTAATCTACTTAATCATGACTGCCACTAAATTTGAGGCATAACTTTGAGGAAGACACTGAAGCTCTCTGAGACTTGGTCATTCATCTTTAAAATTATAGAGCTGAATAAGATGTTACTTAAAGTTCTTTCAAAGTATATAATTCTTTTTTTAGTTTTATTCTCTTTTTAAAATTTTTAGTTTACATCTTCCATTTCCACAAGATTTTGAGTTACAGATTTTCTCCCCATTTTCCCCTACCCACCACCCCAAAACAGCGATTCCACTGTATATCCCCTCCCCCAATCTGCTATTTCCCATATTGTCCCCCATCCCCCCTCTGACTTTCCAGTAGGGCATAGTGGATCTCTATGCCCCAGTGACTGTATATCTTATTTTTGAGTAACATGTAAAATAATAATAATAATAATAATAATAATAATAATAATAATAATAATAATAATAATAATAATAATAATAATAATAAACATTTGATTTAAAATTTTGAATTCCAGATTCTTTCCCTTCCTCCCTTGTCACACACCCTTACTGGGAAGATAAGCAATTCAATATAGTTTGTACATGTGTAGCTATACAAAACATTTATATAGTGGATATATTGTGAAAGACTGACTATACTTACCTCCATCCTATCCCACCCCTACTTGTTCTATTCTCTACTTTGATTGTGTTCCTTTTCAAAAGTGGGTGCTTCCAACTTCCATTCTCCCCAGCCTACCCTCTCTTCCATAATAACCCCTCTCATTCCCTTCCCCTCTACTCTCCTGTGGGTGAGATACCCTATTTAATGTGTATGTCATTCCCTCCCTAGGCCAAATTCAATGAGAATAAGGTTGATTCATTCCCTTTTGGCTTCCTGCTCTTCCCCTCCATTGTAACAGTTTTCTTTTGCCTCTTCTATATGAGATAATTTACGCCATTCTGTCTCTCCCCATCTCTTCTCATTATATTCCTTCCTCACCTCTTATTTTCATCTTTTAAGTATCATCCTTTCCTATTAAATTGGTCTTGTGCCCTCTGTCTATGTATACCTTTACACATATATAGACACAATCACATATGCCCATATACCCTCCTATATAGAAATATATATGTATGTATATGCACACATACACAAACAAACACACACACACACACACACACACACACACACACACATACATTTCTATTCCCTATGATCTTTTCCCTGTTTACCCTCTCATGCTTCTCTTGCTTCTTGTATCCGTGTCAGATTTTCTATTCAATTCTGTGTTTTTCATCAAGAATGTTTGAAAGTCTTCTATTCCATTGAATGACCAAATTTTCCCCTGAAACATGATGCTCAGTTTTGCTGGGTAGATGATTCTTGGTTTTAATCCCAGCTTCTTTGACCTCCAGAATATCATATTCCAAGCCCTTTGATCCCTTAGTGTAGAAGCTGCCACATCCTGTGTTATACTGATTGTATTTTTACAATATTAAAATTTTTTCTTCCTGGATGGTTGTAATATTTTCTCCTTGGTCTGGGAATCCCAGTACCCAGCTATGATGCTATGATATTCCTAGGAGTTTTCTTTTGGGGATCTTTTTCAGGAGGTGATTGTGGGATTCTTTCAGCCTCTATTTTGCTCTCTGGTTCTAAACCCTCAGGACAATTTTCCTTGAGAATTTCTTGAAGGACGATTTCTAGGTTCTTTCGGTGATCATAGCTTTCAGGTAGTCTAATAATTTTAAAATTCTCTCTCCTGAATCTATTTTCCAGGTCAGTGGTTTTTTCTAGTGATATATTTCACATGGACTTCTATTTTTTTCATTTGTTTGTATATGTTTAATAGTATCTTGATTTCTCATAAAGTCATTAGCTTTCATTTGCTCCGATCTAATTCTGAAGGAATGATTCTCTTCAGTGGGTTTTGAGATTCTTTTTCCATCTGGAAAATTTGGCTTTTAAAGACATTCTTCTCCTCATTGCCTTTTTGAGCCTCTTTTGCCATTTGAGTGAGTCTATATTTTAAGGTGTTATTTTCTTCAGTCAGATTTTTGACTCTCATTTCATAATTTTCTTGCATCATTTTCATTTCTCTTCCCAATTTTTTCATCTACTTCTCTTATTTGGTTTTCAAAATCCTTTTAAAGCTCCTTTATGGCCTGTAACCAGTTCATATTTTTCTTGGAAGCTTTTGGTGGAGGAGTTCTTAATTTGCTGTCTTCCTCCTGTTCCATGCTTTGATCCTTTTTGTCCCCAAAATAGGAGTCTGATGTTGGATTGTTCTGCTTCCTTTGCTACCTTTGCTTGCTCATGTTGCCACTCAATTACTTGACTTTTGACCTACCCATGAGCAATTAATATTTCCCAGTTGTTTAGCTGTGACTTTATTTGTGTGAAAAGTGCTTTGTAATTTTGATCATATAGTTTCCTTTTTTTTCTTGGCAGGAGAACTTTAAAGTATTTTATATTGCCTATGGTTATTTTAAAAGGAATTTTTTTCAGATAAAATAATTTCAATGAAGCTATATGTGTTCAATCATTTCTCTCTCACTCTCCCCACCTTTTTTTTTTTTACAAGATTACTAAAGTAGTATATGGAAGGGAATGCTATGGAGCTGGTTTATGTATTTTTTTCCATTGACATCTAGTGTATGTATCAACATTCCTTAACTATAATTGGGCCCAAAATCTCTGTTCCAGGATCTATTTCCCTCTACAGTCTCTCTTGGTGACATCATCAATACTCCATGTATAGGTTGTCTTCCCTCTTCAGGTTCACATAGGGAAATCCCTCTCTTCCTTCAATATTTAGCTCAATCAATACCTTGTACAATGGGCAATTTCTGATTTATCTACTTGCTCCATTCTTCCTTAAGTACATTGTATTTTTTGTATACATTTATCACATATACCTGTTATTCCTCCCCTACTAGAATACCAACTTCTTTTTTTTTTCTTTTTTTTTTAAATTAATTTATTAGTTTAGTTTCAGTTGACAAGATTCAATTCCATAGTTCCTTGATTTTCAAATTTCCTTTACTTCCCTCCCCCCTCCCCTCATGACATCATATAGTACGGTATAGGGTCTGCAAATGCATTCATATTAAACATTATTCCAATTACAAAGGCATATTGTACTAGGTGGGATGAAAGATGGTAAGGAAGAAGTACAACCAAACAATGAGAAGAACAAGATCATTTAGTTTGCTTCCATCAGGATTCAGGCTCAGTTCTTTCTAGTTATATCTCTGGATGGCGCATTTCTCACTTTCTTGAGTCATTCGGGATTAACTTATATCACTGCATTGCTGAAAAGAGTCCAGTCTGTCATAGTTGGTCGTCACAGATATGGTATGTCTGTGATTGTATACAAATTTCTTCTGATTCTACTCTTCTCGCTCAGCATCAGTTTGTATAAGTCTCTCCAGGTAATTATGAAATCCGTCACCTCCTCGTTTCTTATAGCACAATAAAATTCCATTACATTCATATACCACAACTTGTTTAGCCATTCCCCAATTGATGGGCACTCCTTTAGTTTCCAATTCTTTGCAACCACAAAAAGGGCTGCTAAAAATATTTTTGTACATATGGTTCTTCCTCCCACTACTATGATCTCTTTGGGATATAACCCTAGGAGTGGTATGGCTGGGTCAAAGGGTATGAAATTATTTATAATCCTTTGGGCATAATTCCAGATTGCTCTCCAGAATGGTTGGATAAGTTCACAACTCCACCAGCAATGTATTAGCGTTCCAATTTGCCCACAACCTCTCCAGCATTTGTCACTTTCTTGTTTTGTCATCTTAGCCAATCTGACTGGAGAGATGTGGTATCTCAGAGTTGTTTTGATTTGCATTTCTCTAATTAATAGTGATTTAGAGCATTTCTTCATATGCTTATAGATATCTTTAATTTCTTTCTCTGAAAACTTCCTATTCATATCCTTTGACCATTTCTCAATTGGGGAATGACTTGTATTCATATAGATTTGGCTCAATTCTCTATAAATTTTAGAAATGAGTCCTTTATCAGAGACACAGGTTGTAAAAATTCTTTCCCAATTTCCCACCTCCCTCTTGATCTTGGTTACATTGGCTTTGTTTGTGCAGAAGCTTTTCAATTTAATGTAATCAAAATTATCCATTTTGCATTTTATAATGCTCTCTAATTCTTGTTTGGTCCTAAAATCTTCCCCTCTCCACAGATCTGTCAGGTAAACTATTCCTTGCTTTCCCAAATTGCTTACAGTATCATCCTTTACACCTAGATCATGCACCCATTTAGACTTGATTTTGGTATATGGTGTTAGATAGTGATCTATGCCCAGTTTCTGCCATACTGTATTCCAGTTTTCCCAGCAGTTTTTGTCAAATAGTGCATTCTTATCCCAAAAACTGGGGTCTTTGGGTTTATTGAACAATAGATTGCTATATTCATTAACTGCTGGGTCTCCTGCACCTAATCTATTCCATTGATCCACTACTCTACACCTCTGCCAGTACCAAGCAGTTTTGATGACTGCTGCTGTATAATACAGATGAAGGTCTGGCATAGCTAGTCCACCTTCCCTAGCATTTCTTTTCATTAATTCCCTTGATATTCTAGACCTTTTGTTTTTCCAAATAAATTTTGTTATTATTTTGTCTAACTCTACAAAGTAGTTTTTTGGTAAATTGATTGGAATGGCACTAAATATATAATTTAGTTTGGGTAAAATTGTCATTTTTATTATATTAGCTCGACCCAGCCACGAGCAATTGATATTTTTCCAACTATTTAGATCTGATTTTATTTCTGTGAGAAGTGTTTTGTAGTTGTGATCATATAGATTCTGGGTTTGTTTTGGCAAGTAGATTCCCAAATATTTTATAATGTCTACAGTGACTTTAAATGGGATTTCTCTTTCTATCTCTTGCTGTTGAGTTTTATTAGAGATGTACAGGAATGCTGAGGATTTATGTGGGTTTATTTTATATCCTGCAACTTTGCCAAATTTATTTATTGTCTCAAGTAATTTTTTACTTGATTCTCTAGGATTCTCTAAGTATATCATCATATCATCTGCAAAGAGTGACAGCTTGGTCACTTCTTTGCCTAATTTGATTCCTTTGATTTCTTTTTCTTCTCTAATTGCTACTGCTAACGTTTCTAGTACCAGATTGAATAAGAGGGGTGATAGTGGACACCCTTGTTTCACTCCTGATCTTATTGGAAAGGCTTCTAGTTTATCCCCATTGCATATAATACTTGCTGATGGTTTTAGATAGATGCTAGCAACTATTTTAAGGAAGGCTCCATTTATTCCTATACTTTCTAGTGTTTTTAATAGGAATGGATGTTGTACTTTGTCAAAAGCCTTTTCTGCATCTATTGAGAGGATCATGTGGTTTTTGCTAGTTTTGTTGTTGATATGCTCAATTATATTGATGGTTTTCCTAATATTAAACCATCCTTGCATTCCTGGAATGAATCCTACCTGATCAGGGTGTATTATTTTTGTGATAAGTTGTTGGAGTCTTTTGGCTAATATTTTATTTAGAATTTTTGCGTCTAAATTCATGAGGGAGATTGGTCTATAATTTTCTTTCTCTGTTTTATCTCTTCCTGATTTAGGAATCAGTACCATATTTGTGTCATAGAAAGAGTTTGGTAGGACTCCTTCTTCACTAATTTTCCCAAATAGTTTGTAGAGTATTGGAATCAATTGTTCTTTAAATGTTTGATAGAATTCACTAGTGAATGCATCTGGCCCTGGAGATTTTTTCCTAGGGAGTTCATTGATGGCTTGTTTGATTTCTTTTTCTGAGATGGGATTATTTAGGTATTTCACTTCCTCTTCAGTTAATCTGGGCAACTTGTGATTTTGTAAATATTCATCCATTTCACTAAGATTGTCATATTTATATGCATACAATTGGGGAAAATAATTCCTCATTATTTTTTTGATTTCCTCTTCATTAGAGGTAGATTCACCCTTTTTATTTTTGATACTCATAATTTGGTTTTCTTCTTTCTTTTTTTTTTATCATATTGACTAAGGGTCTATCAATTTTGTTGATTTTTTTATAAAACCAGCTCTTAGTTTTATTTATTAATTCGATGGTTTTCTTAATTTCAATTTTATTAATCTCACCTTTGGTTTTCAATATTTCTAATTT
>WOXC01008630.1:32500-158940 GCA_011680675.1 Gymnobelideus leadbeateri | reverse complement strand
GAGAGAGAGAGAGAGAGAGAGAGAGATTAGGGGCAGGATAGAGGCTTTGATTAGGGGTAGGGGACAGGATAAGGAGGTCAAAACAGCAAAGGAGACTGAGGGGGAACAATTAGACAGGTAGGAGATAAATGAAAAAACAAAGTTGTCACAAAAACCTAGTTGAAAAGTATAATAAACTGTCTAATGCTGCAAAAAAGAAGAAGGATCAATAAAAGACCATCAGATTCAATAATTAAGAACTTGTTGACAACTTCAGAGTCAGGTTAGTGATGAGGTCAGAAGTAATTATAAAGGGTTAAGACAGTGAGGGGAAGGAAGTAAAGACAATGAGAGTAGATAGCTTTCTCTAGGAATCTGACTGAAAAGCCATGGGACATATAGAATGACGATTTGAGGTAATACATAGGTATAATAATGTTTTTTTTTTTAAGGCTAGGGAGAGATTTGGACATGTTTAAATGATCTAGTAGATAGGGAGAGGTTGGAAGATGAGGCCTGCAGGTAGTGATTAAGTTTGGAAGAAGAGGGACATGGGATCAAGTAACATGTAAAGGGGTTGTTCTTGGAAAGAAGGGCCACCTCAGTGTCAGAGTCTGAGGTAAGGAAAATGGGACATACTATCAAAGGGTTTTGAGATGATGAATAAAGAAGAAAAGGGAGATGATGGTGAATGTACTCATTCTTTTTTTCAGTAAAATTGAAAGTCAGGTCTTCAGTTGAGAGAGAGGAGAGGAGGAAGTAAGAGAGTCTATAGAAGAGAAGAGGAGGTTGGAAATAGCTTCTTTTGGGGGTGAGATAGGGAATCAAGGAGGAATAAAAGGATTGCCTTGTTTCAGTGAGAGCCCAGATGAAGTAGAACATTGTGAATTTTCAGTATACCTAGTCATCAAGGCTGTATCCTCCCCCTAGCTCCATTTAGTGTAAGCTTTGCTTACTTATTTTTCTTTAATTACATAGGGAGGAAGATAGTCGGAGTAATCTAGGGCTGAGGCTTATGACAAGGAAGGAACAGAACAAATGGACGAAGAATTTGAGAGTAGATGACAGTGTAAAGTCAAATTGACTGAGTATAGAAATGATAAGAGGAAAAGAAGACAGTAAAGTCTGAGAAGAAAGGCCTGAGAAAGTACCAGGAGCAAAGTACTGAATCAAGATTATAACAAAGAATCATTTTAGGAGGGATAAGGCATAGGGAGGGATGGAATGAGAGGAGATTATGGTCAGATTGAGGAATGTCAAAATTTTGGTTAACAAAGTAGAATACTTGTGTGCAGTGATAATGCCTATGTTGGCTTGGTTGGAGTGATATAGTAGGTCATAGAATTTAAGAAACAAAGAAATTGGGAGGATTATTGTTTTTCTTATTCCTGAAAACTATGCATCTCAATACAGCCTGAAATTGCATTATACTTTCTGTACTTCTTTCTTGTATTTATCTTTCTTTTTTTTTAAACAAATGCTTTGTTAACTTCTGTTTTACATCATTCATTTCCGCCAGATTTTGAGTTACAATTATTTTTCCCCCCTGTTTTTCCCCTACCCACCCTCCCAGAATAGCAGTCCCACAAGATATTGCTTGCCTGCTGCGCTGCCAGTACTGCGCTGGTCCTTCCTGCAGGGCTGCTGGGCTGTCCTCAGCGGGAGGTTAGCTTCTCTGTGTCGTTCTGTGGGTGCTGGGGCTCCAGAAGTTGTTCAGAGTCCCCTTTTACATGGTTTGGAGGTAGTCTGGGGGAAGAGTGGTTTGGACACGCTGTTTCTACTCCGCATCTTGGCTCCGCCCCCTGTATTTATCTTTCAATCCCTTGAAAAACTAAGCTTTTTTTTAATGGAAAGTAACTTCTAACTATTCCTTTTCTATCTTGCACATATTTAGTTGAATTTCTGAACTCAAGTACAAAACCTTACATTTATCTCTATTTAATATTGTAGCCTAGTTTAGTGATTACTGAGAGACATGGTACTTTAGCTCTTACTCAAAACAAAATGGATTATCTGGCACTTTACTAATTTAACCAATATTCATGACCAAGCCAGATAACTCAAAGTCTACCATTATTTTATTTTTAGACTGAATGAGATAGTTTATTTATCTAGATCAAACAAATTAATCATAGAGTTAACAGATCTCAACTTAACTTAGCATTAATATGGATATTTCTTCCAGGGTGGCAGACCAGGATATATAGCCTGTGAGTTCCAAGAATCATAGTGTCCCCAATCACAGATATAGCTTCCAGCCTAGTATTCTTATCTATCCTGAAGAGGAGCAGACATCATATTCTACCATCCCTGCCACCACAAACATCAAGTGCCCTTAGTAAGGCAGTACTCCTAAACATCAGCCCTGCTTCCATCTTGGCAGCTATCATTCAGAGGAGGAAGTATGGACCCAGCATACACAGCAATAGTACCACTTCTACCAGTAGCCAACCATTTTCCACCAATTAGACAAGAAATAATCTTAACTGGAACAAATAAGCATCCTTAGGAAGGAAGAGGAGGTGGCAGTGCCAGAAAGGTCAAACCATTACCATCACTTTGACTTCTACTTTTCTTTGGATCCTGGTGAAGACATAGAATCAAGAACACAGAGGACCTGAGATTTGTTGCCCCCCAACTCCTGCTTCCAATTCATCCCCATAGCTATTACTGAAGGGAATAAACCTTCTAGAGATGTGATCTTTCAACTCCCTGCTGCTTTACCAACCACAGCTCCAGAAGAACCAGAGAATTCTTGTTAGTTAAGTTTTTGACACAGTCAAATGGTTCAATATCAGAAATAGATATGTTTTTATGAATGTAAATGACATTAAAGGAAATGCACTACCACCTACTTTCCTGTAGTACCATAGGGACATTGGTCTTTTCTACATGAACTTGCAGATGAAATGCATTTATAGTTTGTCTCCCCATTAGAATGTGAGCTCCTTGATGGCAGGGCCTGTTGGGCTTTGCTATTCAGATACTCAGCTATTTAGTGGTCAGAAGAAATAATACAAGGGTACTCTCAAGGTCTCTCTCAAAATAGATTTTATCTTCCCCTCTCTCTTCCAAATATATCTATTTCAGTTGAGAGGTAGATAATTTCTACCCTCTTTCTTACCCTCTTCATTGAGGGTAGAAAATTTAGAATTATCTCTGATTCTTTTCTTTATCTCTCTCCCAATATTGAAATCTTCACTTTGGTCTTATAAATTCTACCTTCATAACATCTTTTTCATGGACTCCCTCGACTCTTATGCCCTAATTCAAGCCCTCCTATTTCCTTCTTTTACCTATCCAACTCATCTTCCACAAATCCACTAAAATGGTATTCAGGACATGTTTTGCCCATGTCACTCCCCTTCAGTGGCTCTTTCTATCATAAAATATAAACTCCTAAGATTAGTATTTATTGTAAAATGCTTCACAGTCTGTTTTCAGTCTACCTTTCCAGTTTTAGACATTAATCCTCTTCACACATTTTACATTCCAACCATACAGCAACCATACATTGCTGCACTTAGTTGTCTCATAAACCTGAAAGGAGCTTTCTCCTTGTCTTTGCCTCTAAGATTCCTTAGCTTCTGTGGATGTTCAAGATTGCCTTCTCCTATATTGCCTTTTCTCATCCCTCTACATTTTTGTGTTCTCTCTTTCTCATGAAATTATCTTTTTTTTTTAATTTAACCATTTACATGTTGTATCCCCTAATAGTATATAAACTCCTTGAGGACAGGAACTCTTACTAATTTTTGTTTTTGTATCCCTAGAACCTGAAATTATGCCTTGCATGTTTTATAGGCACTTAATAGATATTTGTTAAATTAAATTGAATTTTAACACTTTTAATGGATTATGAATATAGGTAAAGATCAGTATCCAGTTTATTGACTTTTTACAGGGAGGGAGGGATCTTGACCCGTGATTTCATTAATGTAGAGATTTTTTGTGTGCAAATGCTTTCCATAGCTCATCTATCACTTAAAGTCTTGAGAATTGCCTAGAGATACTGACAGTTTAAGTGACCTGCCCACAGTCACACATCTAATATACATCAGAGGCAGGATTCAATCCAGATTTTCCTGACTCCAAAGTCAGGCCTTTAACCAACACATCATACTAGCTTGTGGTGATCATAATGATTATAATATTGATAACAGCAATGGTGATGATGATGATGATGATGGTGGTGATGATGATGATGATGATGATGGTGGTGGTGGTGGTGGTCATGAAGATGATGGTGGTAGTGGTGGTGGTGGTGATGGTGATGATGATGATGATGATGATGATGATAACCCCCAGTAGCGTAAATGCACAACTTCTTTGGATTCTATTAGAATCTAAATTCTACGCTATTTGGATTTCTATTCTATTTTGGATTCACATTTCCTATATTACTTCAAGTTGACACAATAACTAGGGGTAAGAAACCAGAGCAGAAGTCAATACTAGTTACAACTTTCATCTAGAAACATGTTACAGTCTAGAGAATGTGAGAGTTTGTAGCACTTTTTTCAATTGAGACAAGAACTGGCCTATATTGCTTCTGAATTGACTGTCCTGCACTGGGGCTTTTCTGTGGACTTCTTAAGAAGATAAAATAAAAAATAAGCCCATTGGAGATAAGTCCACTTGTCTTCTTACTTTTCTCCTTAGACACTGCCAATCTGAAACCCAAACTGAATCTGAAATGATTTTGTCCATGTATAAGATTCTGCTGTCCAGCTCTTTTTGTTCAGTTTGGGACATACCATTTTCCATTACACTAAATAAATTTGGTAAATTTCCCACTAGCTTTATAGATAAAGCTTCTAATTTTCCATAATAATAATTCTAAATTGGAGATTGTATAATAATGCAACTTGCATGATGCCCCAAGATTATAGCTTATTTCCATATGAAGAAAAAAAACAAGGGACAACTTTGATATATAAGATTATTATAATTAGCTTTTTGTGAACAGGTTAGGACTGGTACTGACTGTGTGACTTCATAGCATCAAATGGAGTGAAAGTTTGGCAGTGTGATGTATTGACAGACAAAACAACCCAGTTAAATCCAAACTCTAAATAGGTTGTCAATATAGACCAAATGACCAAGATCCTTTTTTTTTCCTGTTGTTGCACTAAGAAGAAGCAGAGCCATGTGGGGGAAAATTTTGAGTAGGTTGCTAATTTCAGAGCTTGATCTGCATTCATGGAATAAGGTAATCTAGATTCTTTGAGTTGAAATGATTTAAAAGGTCATCAACATCATACCTGACAAGTGGTCATTCAGCCTTTGTTTGATGTTCCCACCAACCAGGCACTTAATCATCTATTTTAGAAGGTCATGAAGGGGGTAATGTCAGGTTCACTGAACTACAGTTTGTAGACTTTTCCTTTTGAAAATCAGAATATTTTCTTATCCCCACTTCTACTGTGCTCCATGGTTTCTCAAAATTCACTTACTAAACATTAATTAGCTTCAGTAATCTAATTCAATAATTATTTACTAGATGTTTCCTATGTGTAAGGCCCTGGGGATAAAAAGACCACTTACCCCAAAACCAAAAACCAAAAACGGTCCTGGTCTGCAAAGAGATTAGTCTACTCTGAGGATACAACATGTGAATAGATAAAACTATACATGATCAAGTGAAGAGGAAGAGAATGCTAATGACTAGAGGTATCATGAATGAGTTCTTAAAGGAAGTGATAAAAGGACTGATCATTTGGGATTTCAAAAGGTGGAGATAAGAAGGGGTTTCATTCCAGTTATGGGAGACAGAATATGAAAAGACATGAAATCAGTCAGTCAGTTAATTGGGGTTGTAGAGTAGTGGAGGGGGATGAGCATTTATTTAGCATCTATTATGTACCAGGCATGATAGGGACCAGAAAGTAGTTCTGTTTGGTTAGAACACAGAGTATATGAAGGAAAGGGATATCAAATATGAGGCTACAGCCAGATTATGAAGGGCAGTATACATCTGAGAATAAGTAAAACCTTTCATAATCTGAATCACAGCTTAAGAAAAAGTAAAAAATGTATGCTTCAATCAATTCTTTTTCTATAAATGGATAGCATTTTCTATCAAAAGTATTTCAGAGTTAGACTCTTTTAATAAAACTGAATGTTCTCTTTGTCTTTTCTACTTATTTGGGGTTCAAAGTGACTCTTTTTTGGAGGGGGGAGGCAGGGCAATTGGGGTTAAGTGACTTGCCCAAGATCACATGGCTAGTAAGAGTTAAGTGTCTGGGCCGGATATGAACTCATGTCCTCCTGACTTCAGGGCCAGTGCTCTTTTGGCTGCGCCACCTAGCCACCCCTGTTCAAATTCATTATTACCTATTTTTCTTATATTGTATTATATATAAAGGTTATTCTCCTTCATATAGTGTAATGGAAATGCAAATTTAAATATCTTCCCTGCCCCTAGCTTAAGTGTACCTGGAGCCTGTGGTGGGAGGCTTGTTTTTTAGGAAAGCCCACACCTTGATACTCTGTAATTGGGCAGTGGGTCAAGAAGGTTGTTACATCCTCTGAGCCAGGAGAAGGCTATATAAACCCTGATGAGAGGCTTTGCTTTGGGGCTCCCTTTGAGAAGTGTTGTGTGATTTGACCAGATGAGACTCTGGGCAGCTGTTGAGAGCCCCCAGGCTTTGAAAACCCAGATGTTGATGCTTCCCTCTCTGGTAACTGTGATTTGGTATTGATATAATGGTTGGACAGTTTGGAAGCCTGTCTATTTGACCTGTCTGTATACTCTGAAGTTTGGGGTGCTGACCTTTTCCCCCTGAACTAGGTAATATATATTTGTGTGATTAAAGTAAGCTTGTTAACTGATTTTGAATTGCTTTCCTTTACAAAAACAGATCTAAGAACCTGTGTTGGCAGCTACTCTGGGGTTGCTGGGGTGCTTGCTGCTACATATAGAAAACAGATACAAAATACAAATAGTTTTACTTTCTTAGTATCATCCATTAACAAGGTTGTAATCACCCCAATAATTGGGGCAGATCCTTCTTATTGTTATTCTTTTACCCTACATTGATAGATTATTTTTTTATTGTGCATTGCATTTTTCATGGTTCATGTGACTTTGATCTTTCTGAAAATAAGAGAAAATACTTTTTATATTTATATTACATTATATGTTCTACCTCTTATATTTTGTACATGCTATTTTGAGAGCTTCCTATGCATCCACATTGTGCTCTTTAGGTAATTCTTCCTCAGTGGAATACTTTTCATTTTTTTTTGTTTGTTTTTATTTATAGTGTTGTTTTTTTTTTTTTTTGAGGGGGGAAGGCAGGGCAATTGTGGTTAAGTGACTTGTCCATGGTCACACAGTAAATATCAAGTGTCTGAGGATTTGAACTCAGGTCCTCCTGACCCCAGGGCTATTCACTGTGCCACCTAGCAGCCCCCAAATAGTTAATTTCCTTACATTAAATCTAAATATATTTCTTGGTCTCTTCTACCAAAGTTCTTCTCTCTGAGGCCAACCAGAATAAATCTCATTTCTCTATCCCTCCTTTCCTTTCCTCATACATACTATCATGTCTATGATTAATAGATATGCTATTTATCTACAAAATCACGTTCTCAATTTCTTCCATTACTGAATCCAAGAAATATTCCTGAGGAAGACAGAACCAAATAAGGAACAAATTAATATACTTAAAATAAATAAATCAAGTCAATCTCTCCATTGTAATGATGCAATGTGGACCATTCCAATATCTTATAAATTAAAATTTGAGTTGCTAAGGAACCTTTATAAGTGAATTCTCTTATATGAGATGAAATTTGACAGCAGGAGAGCAACATTTGTTCATTTATTCATGAATTGATTCATTCATTCACTGTACAACTCAAGTGACTACTTTTTCATTGTTCACTTATTTCAGTCATGCCTGACTCTTTGAAACACCACTTGAGGTTTTCTTAGCAATGGAACTGGAATAGTTTGCCATTTTCTTCTCCAGATCATTTTGCCAATGAAGAACCGAAGCAAACAGGGTTAAGTGACTTGCCCAGAGTCACACAGCTGGGAAGTGTCTGAGGCTAGATTTGAACTCAGGAAGATCAGTCTCCCTGTCTTCAGGCCCGACATTCTATCCATTGCTTCACTGCCTTGCCTATCTTTATCAGATATTATACTATGACTTGGGAATACAGAAGCAAAATTTAAGTCCTTGCCCCAAAGAAATATATGTATTATTGAAGCAAACATCATCTACATAGATTAATAAAAAACATATATACAAAGTAAATTTCAAAAAATAATTTGGAGGGTGACAGCCATTGAGGGAATCAGGAAATACTTCATATAGAGGGTATATACAATTTGAGTTTTAAATAAAGCTAAGGATTCTAAAAGAAGAAAGTGAAAATATAATCTATTCCAGGCAAGTGAGCTGGGGTGGGTAGGAAGGTGACATGTGCAAAGGCATGAAGTCAGAAAATGGAAGATCATATAATAGGAACAGTTAGTTCGATGCTCTGGACTATGGAGTATGTGAAAGGAGAAAGATATAATAAGTCTAGAAATTTAGGCTAGACAGACTATGAAAGTTTTTAAATCACAGAGGAATTTTCATTTTATCTTAAAGGTAATAGGGAACCCATGGAGCTTTTTGGACAGAGGAGTAACCTTGTCAGATGTGTACTATAGAATTTTTACTTTCTAAGTTATGTGGATGGATATTGATAGAGAGCATTTCCTGGAAATTTGGAGACCAATTAGAAAGCTATTTTAATAGTCCAGGTGAAAGGTTATGAAGGTCTTAACATTCATGTGAATGAAGACAAAGATATGGATGTGAGGGATGTTTCTGAAGGTAGAATCAACAAATCTTTGCAACTGGTCAATACAAGAATGTTTTCAAAATTATATTTAAAACCATAAAGCAGTGTAGCTAACAACTTAAAAATGTTTTTGATTATCTGAAGACAATTGTCACTTAGCAACTTGCAAGGAACCAAGAGGATAAAAGGAAATTTAATATTTTGCTTTTCTTCCCTTCTTAGCATTGAGCCTCCATCAGCGCACCTCCCCCACCCCAAATATGATATGTAGATATAGTCCTTTGCAAAAGTATATGGCTTCCCCAGACTCCATTTCAAGAAAATATACTTGACAGAATCTCCTGCCATGGAAGAATTAAAGATGTGGATACCATTCCAAATGAGATAGAATCCTGTCTTTGAAAGACATTAACTTAGTATTCCAAAGACTACCCTTCTGGGGCTATAACAGGTCACATGCCTAACTATCTAATTACATGCAATTTGCATGTTAATGTGGCTCTTCAGGATCCATTATAGCCCATGATGGAAGACCTAAAATGTTGGCATGCATATCTGCCTCCTAAGTATAATATACCATCACACTTAAGTACTCAAGGGACTACTTGTACTCATCCTAGACTTAGGAAATGTCTCCATATGGTAAAAGTTTATATTGCCACATTTAAAGACTTTCTATTATATGACGATTTTGTGGTTTTTAAATTTTTTTATATTTAAACCACTGTGATTCCAATGGTATAAGAGTTCCTGTGAAGAAGGAAAAGGAATGGAATAAACATTTATGTAGAGTGGTCCATAATAGGCATTAAGTACTTTACAAATATCTTATTTAATTCTTACAACAACCCTGGGAGTTAGGTGCTGTTATCTCAGTTGAGGCAACTGAGGCAAGCAGAGCTTAACTGATTGCCAAGGATAAAAAACTAGTAAGTGTCTGAGGCCACATTAGAACTCTGGTCTTCCTGATTCCAGGTCCAGCACTCTATCTGCTGCCTTGACAACTTCTGTCATTGCAGATTTGTCTACAAATGCTAATCTTCGGGAGTTGCCTAAGGGACAATGAGTGGTTTGGAAACCTTTCTAGGGTCATACAGCCTGTGTATGTCAGAAGTTGTGAGGTTGTAATTGGAACTTAGGTTTTTCTGTCTCAAAATTTAGTTATGTCTACAATGCCACTCTCTTTTTCCTTCCTTCTTTCTTTCTTTCTTTCTTTCTTTCTTTCTTTCTTTCTTTCTTTCTTTCTTTCTTTCTTTCTTTCTTCTTTCTTTCTTCTCTCTCTCTCTCTCTCTCTCTCTCTCTCTCTCTCTCTCTCAACATTATTAAGTGTTAAAAATGTATACAATCTCTCAGCTACCACATGATAAATCATTTTACAGACTCCCTGTCAACCTGGTACTTTTCTATTTTGTTTTTGTTTGGTGGGGACAGATAGGGTAGGATTTAGTGATGGAGGAATAGAAAAAAGGCTGGAGTACATATGTTCATGTGTGTCTATCTGTATTTCATATTCAAATAGTTTATAATTATGTAGCATTTTAAGATTTGTAAAGGATTTTCCTCTCAACAACCCTATGAGTTAGGTATTGCAAGTATTGTTACAGCTCCAATATACAAGTGAAGAAACTAATACCTGAAGAGGTTGTGGTTTGTCTAAAGGCACACAACTGGCAAGTGTTGGGGAAAGATTTAAGCCTAGGTCTTTCATGATGCTGAATCCAATGTTCTTTCCCATATGACATGCTTTCTCTATGAATGATATCAAGATTACATATTTCTTTGAATTAACCATGCCTCATCTCCTTTTCAATAGGGTGCATAAATAAACTCATAATTTATAATGAGGTTTTACTGGGTGAGGTCCCATATGCATATGGTTTTGTCCGTTTACATACCACACTGATCTATCTGGACTTCATTCAAGAAGTTCTCAAAATGTCTCTACTCTTTTTTTTTTTTTGCTTTTTGGAGGCAATTGGGGTTAAATAACTTGCCCAAGGTCACACGGCTAGGTTTTTGTGTGTGCGTTAAGTGTCTGAGGTCGGATCCGAACTCAGGTCCTTCTGACTCCAGGGCCGACGCTCTACTCACTGCGCTACCTAGCTGCCCCCCTAATGTCTCTACTCTTTATCTTTGTGCCAGGAATATCTTAAAACTATAAAGATGTCTTGAGATTGCCTGGATTCATGGTTTGGGACTTCAAAGAGGGCCTCAGAAAACCAGAAGTACTCTGACTAAAAGCATGGTTTGAGTTAGGATTGGGCAGCACAGTGTGTGGATGATGCTTTGCCTCTCTTATAGCTTAACAATATTAAAATCTGATAAAGCAAGTAGGAGCTTAGAGCACAGAGACTGGGTAAGTGCCTAGAGGACAACCAATCAACAAATGTTTATAAAAACTTTTTTATAAACTAAGTACTGAGTGAGGGATTTGGGAAATTAAGAAAAAAATGGTGTGGTGTATTTCTGCCTGCAAACAGCATCCAATCTAATTAAGAAAATAAGATGAGGCAAAATAGAAAACAAACAAACTGGCAAACAGTATGTGACAATCTTTGACAAGGCAGTAGTTGCTCATAAAGATTGAAATTTATAGTTCTTTCCAGCTTGAAAAGAGAGGAAACTAACTTAAGATCAGCCCTGGCTCAGTTGGGAGAATGGGGTGAGGGCTTTCACTTATAGCATAGGGCAAAGGGGAGAGAGAGTAGTTGTCCTGGAGGGGTAGCAGGGCAGTCATGGTACTTAAGGCCCAGTTCATGGCAGTTTCCTTCTTTAAGACCATGATGAGAAACCTATAGACCTCTACATAGACAAGCTAAGTTGTGGTGATTTGTGTGTGTGTATGTGTGTGTGTGTGTGTTTAATTGGAGGGTGCTAGTTCCAGTGGCAAGAGTGCTAAGAGAAAACCAGACATGAGAAACAGATGATCTTTGCCCCACCCCTGCCTAGGGACCCTGATTTTGCCTTACTCAATTACTATTTGCTTAATTGTATTTTTAAAAATTTCCATTACAGGCATTTGCTAGATTTAATTGTTTAATTGTTTCCTACAAATATAAATGTGACTTCCATGTCATGCTTTTGTTTGCATCTATGCTGTCTCATGTTTGGGTTTGGGAGTAGGGAGGTGTTCTCCCATCAGTGATTTCCTTTTGCACATGAAACCATGCTTGTGCTTCTGCCTCACTAGGTATTGCAGCATGCCGGCTTTCTTTTCTGTGTTGTCTTTTTGCATTAGAATATAAGCTCTTTAAAGGCAAGGATTGTCTTTCTTCTTCTTCTTCTTTTTTTTTTTTTTTTTTTGCTTCCCAGCACTTAGCACAGTGCCTAGTCTACAGTACACACTTAATAATTGCTCATTGCATAACTACCTAAAAAGAAAAGATTTCACAACTGCTTGGATATAAGTAGTAAATAGGGGTATGAAGTCAAGTATGGCACCACAATTTTAAACCTGGGTTGTTATATTGATTTTATAGAGATGAGAAAGGACTTCTTGATGGATGTTTTCTCAGCAAGATTAGCTTTTGTGTTGTTTTCTCTTCCTTTGGCGTTTTTTCCTTTTTGAAAAATCTTTATTAGGAAGCTATTGGTTAAGATTACATTTGGAAAGATGTACAACAGTGATCCTGGTTACTCACTTTTTTCAAAAACTTGTCTTTTTACTACACATTCTGGCAGGGAGTACTTGTTGAGCAATTGATTGATATGACAATCAAACATGAAACACCATAATTACGAGAGGAATAAAACTGTTTAATAAAACCTCCCATATTATTCTTCTGGAAAAGAGGGAGAGATGTTTACATAATGACACAATCATTAGATAGATTTAGAACTAGTTGAATGATTAAATTCCAAGGATGGGGGTGGCTCGGTGGCACAGTGAGTAGAGCATCGGCTCTGGAGTCAGAAGGACCTGAGTTCGTTTCCAGCCTCAGACACTTAAGGCACAAACAAACAAAAACCTAGACTGTGACCATGGGCAAGTTACTCAACCCCAATAGCCCTCCAAAAAGCAAAAAAAAAAAAAAATTCCAAGGGTAGTTGCTAATGGCTAAATTTCACCGTTGTAGGATGTCTCCAGTGGTGTGTCCCAGAGATCTCTGTTTGGCTCTTTGCTTTTTAGCATTTTACCCATGTTTTGGATAAAGGCATAGATGGAATGCTCATCGTATTTGCGGATGACACCAAGCTAACCTCCAACTAAATCAGGCAATGGAGAAGCATGAATAAATAAAAAGAAAAAAATTAAGTAGGTCAGACTCATACTCTCTGGATTATTGAATTGCTTTCTAGGAATTAAAGTATTGATGTCTTGCCCAACACTAACAATGGTATATTATACCTGCTTTCTCAACACTGTTTAGTTTCCATGTTGGGTTGAAGATTTAGTGTAGTCCTCAGCTTTTCAAAACAGTTTCTGCTCTTGCAAATGGATATTTGCTCTATATCAGGAGAAGAGCTGTAGAAACCCAGGAAAATGCAGATGCCACAGTCTTTTGTTCACAAAGTTTCTTTTATTCCAGACTGCCTGAGTAGTTAGAAGTCACCAAAAGGCAACATTTCAGATTTAAACTTTAATCATGATTTAGAGTCCTTGTAAGAGGTAAAATGTAAATTGTCTCTTAGCCCTGAAGGTATAAATATGCCAATAAATTCTCTTCCCCAAGGAGCTCATTTTCCCTGTAAGTGGTACTGTTGCTCAGTGTTTCACAACACTCTAGCTAATTTATACTTATGTAAAATATCTGAACCATAATGCAAATCTTTGAACCAGTGGAAATTAAATTGTCTAAACATGATTTTTCTCTTCCTTATTGTTGAACTCCCACTCTGGGTTTTAATACTAATTAAATCAATTAATTCTCAATATTTTTCAGTAGTGATATACTTTGCTAAACCATACTTATTATATGGGAACTATTTCTTAGAGTTCTCAAAGTTCAGGGTATATTTTATTCATAAAGACTCATTCATTTCATTTTATTGTACTTTCAATTAGTCACCAGGTTTCATCTTGGACATCCTTAATTCATCTATATCTTAATACACTCTTGTTTGTTTTCTTCTATCTTTCTCCCTCCAATTTGATGTACCAGGTGGGCAAATCTCAAAGTATAAGGAGTTTCTGGTAATAGATAGCCAGACGGGTCTACAAACCTTTAAAAGTTATAGATGATACCTCCTTAGTAGGGAGAACCATTATCTTCTAGACTGGGTAGGGAGGGGAATTTGGCAAATGGCTCCTCTGCTGGTGTTTTAAAGGGAGGGCGTATTTATCATTCAGGCCTGGTTTTCCTCATTCATTTATTTAATAAGCATTTGTTTTCTGTTCTATTCCAGGTACTGGGATAGGCACTGGGAATGATAAAAAGACACAAATAAAATATTCCCTGTCCTCTAGAAGCTTATGTTCTAGTGGAAGAAGGGAAAATTAGGAAAGACTTTCAGTGGAAAGTAGCTCTTTGAACTGTTTTGGAAAGAAACTAAGGATTCTGTAAATCTGAGAAGAGGAGAAAGCAGAGACCCAGGGAGGTCAGAAGGATTTTGTGAAGAGCTTTAACAACCAAATACATGAATTTACATATCATGCTGGAGGCAAAGACTGAGCCACTGGAGTTTTTTTGAAAAGGGGAATAAGTTCAGAACTATATTTCAGGGATATTCATTTAGTATCATTGTGAAAGAAAAATTAGATTGAAGACAGAGACCACTTGGGGGGGGATCATGCAATATTACAGGACTGACTGCTGGATAGATTTGACCAAACATTGGATTATGGAGGTAGAATCAATAATTCTTGGCAATTGATTAGATATGAGGAGCGAGAGGGAAGAAAGTGCTACAGATGACTCCTAGGTTGCAAACTTAATGATTAGAAGGATAATTGTAGAATAACACAAATAGGGAAGCTAGGCAGATGTGTGGTTTGTTTTTGGAAAAGATAGTGAGTTCTGATTTGGACATGTTTTGCCTGATATTCATTTTTTTTCTTAAATGCACCAATAAGCATTAATTTAGCATGTACTAAGTTTTAGGCACTATACTAAGTGCTGAGGATAACAAAAGGCAAAAAGAACTAACAGTCTAATGATTATTATCCATGCTGTCTCCTCATCCATCCATTTATATTTATATGTGTTTCTTTATTTGTTCATTCATCTGTTTAGTAGTTATTTACCTATCTGTCTATTTTTATTTGCTTGTTTGTTTAATTCTGAGAATGGGTGTCCCTAACTCACCCTGACTCCAAGTATAATGACCACTCCTGGGACCAGTGATGCCAGTACTGATCATGATGGAAGATTAACCTTTGCTGTTTTTCAAACTTGAATGGATCCACCAGTGGCCTAGTAACCCTTTGATCTCAGGGAAATGAGAATATAAAATTAACCTTTGCCTTACTGTACTCATAAATTCCAAAATTAAGTGATCCAATAAGCATCAGCCTCACCAGAAGAATGAACATGTTCTACTCTAACCAACCTTGAGATTCTTATAGATTAGAGATGCCCAACATAGGATTATAGTACCACAGAAATGCTAGGGTTGGATAATAGAGCTGGAGCTATATTAACAGGTATGTTATATAAAATTGTATAAAGCAATAGGATAGTTGAACCCATAGAAGTTCATGGAATCATTGAGAGTGTTCTAAAGCCAAGCAAGAACAGCTTTCCAGAAGACTGCTGCTGCGAATAGCTTCAAGGTTCTGATTACATAATGTAGTGAACTCTCTATTTATTCTGTAATAAATTAAAGCAAAACATTCACAGAAATCAAAGTACAGCATTCACAATGTTACAGTGTAACAACTTTTCACTAAAATGGCCACATAGTTTTTACCAAAGTAGTCACATAGTTTTAAGCAAAAGATAACAATCATTTAGTAACTCAATTGTTTAGTAAGTTCTTCATTCAATCATCCTTAAGGAGGCTTGTCTTCTTAATGGACACAGAGTACAAAGGTCAAAGTTCTTCACCCCTAGGTCACATTGTCTTAATCTCTCTCAGTCAGAAAGTCTTCATTCTTCTTAACTGGAGATTAGTTTCCAATCATCCTTAATTCAATCATCCTGAAAAAGTACAGGATACAGAGTACAGAGATCTCCACCCCTAGGCCACAGTAAATCATTATCTTCTCAGTTTGTATTAAATACCCAAGGAGAGGTTTTTTCATCTTGACTCTAGGCAGGCTCTCAGCTTCCATGGTCCCAGCTTCTGCCTGAATCAACCCAACTGTCACCTGAGTTCAAAGGCAGACAGCTCTCAGTTCCTTATCCAGCTCCTTGTGAAGTTCCTTTTCCATATTGAAACTCACAGTGTCTAGTCCACCTCAAGTCCTTCACAGTTTCTGTTCCTGGGAAGACAAAGCTTAACAAAACCACAATGGCATTTATACACATTGCCAGTATCCTCATCAATTCACTTTCTGCCTGTGAAATCAACATAGACCCAATAACAAGGTCTGAAAAATCAACACAAATCATAAGTACAGTTCCAGGACCTCTGAAAACATCAGCAAGACCCTCCTCCAGGATTTCTGTAAGTATACAACAAGAAAATCCTCTTTCAGGGCTTCTGAACCAGCAGTAAGGTCCCAGGGTTTCTGTAACAACAGCAATGTCTTCTATCACCAGACGAATCTGACAAAGTAACATCAAAACAGACAGGCAAAGTACCAGCACCACAGCCGTGCTTCTTCCAAGTTTTCCTCTCTTCTCATTTCTCAGTTCTTCTCAGTTCTCTTCTCAATTCTCACTTCAGTTCTCAGTTCTGCCACTATAAGTTCTGTTCTCCATTCTGTTCTTAATTTGTAGCAGTTCTCAGAAGTTCTCAGTATCCTAGCAGTTCTTTCTCTTTCAGCAATTCTGGCTCTCTAGCTTGGGCTTTTCCTTATATATGGTATTAGCTCTTCCCTATTTCACCCCTTCCTGTTACATCAGCAACTTCCTTCCACTGTGGGATTCCCAGGTTCTGGATCTTAATACTTCATACAATCATGAACTTGAAACAAGGTCCTAAGTACCTGTTTGATTGCCAATACAAGGGGCAAGGAAGATCATCAAATCCCCATTACCATTACAAGTTTGTAGAGAGAGAAGGCTAGAGGGACTAGGCAAAGCCTCAAGATGTACATGAAGGGAGAGACTTGGATGATGATCTGGCAAAGGCAATATGGGATTATTCAGATGGGTAGAAGAATAAAGAGAGAGCATTGTCACAAAAGCCCAATGGGGAAAGAATGTCTAGGAGAAAGAGATGGTCAACAGTACCAAATGCTACAAAGAAGTCAAGAAGGTTGTCTACTGAGCAAGTCAGAAAAATATTGGCTTCAACATTTCCAGATGAGCAGTGGGGTCAGAAGCCAGATTAGAAAGTGTTGAGAAATATATAAGAGATCAAAAGAGTGAAAGCAAGGAGTATAGACAGTTTTTTCTAGGAATTTAGCTGTGAAAGAGATGAGATATTGCATGGTACTTTGAGCGGATGGTAGGGTAAAATGGAGTATTTTTTTTGTTGTTTCTATTTAAGTTGGTGGGGAGGTTCTTGGCATGTTTGTAAGCAATAGGAAAAGGGCAAGTGGATTAAGAGAGCTTGAAAATTAGGGAATGAGAGAGGATGATTGAAGATGCAAGCAAGGGGATAGGAGAAAATAGCACCAAGGATACAAATGGTGGTGTTTATGTCAGCAAAAAAAAAGGGTCATCTCTTTTTTCTAAGACTGGAACAAATAGAGTGTTGGGGATAATTATAAAATTGGGGAGCAAAAGGGACTTGTAATGAATTTTTTTCTGTGAAATATGTGAAGTTGGGTTTTTCTCATGAAAAAGAATAAGGAGGATGAGGTTGGGGGAAAAGCGAAGAGAAAATTTAAAGTATTTGCTGGACCGAGTATTATAGAGCCAATCAAGGGAGTGCAACTGAAATGTCCTAACAAATCTGTAGTGAACCCAGTCACCTGTCTTGTGTGACTTCCTCCATCTGCATTCAGCAGTGTGTTTGGGATAGGAGTGATGAAAGTAGGTAATGGAAACAATCCAACATTGGATTTTAGAAAGAGATGAGCAGTGACAAGACAAAATGTCAAAGGACTCAAGGGTAAGAGCCAGCATAAAATTGAACTGTTCAACTTTAAGGTCAAGATTTTGAAGAGAGAAAAGTGAAATCAGAGCAGGGGTGAAGATGTTCTGGGAAGCCATGTGATGTCTAGAGAGACTGAAGATTGTCATGAGGTAAGAGAAAAGGTTTATGAGGGCAACACACAGTGATAAATGGGAGGACAGGAGGGTATGGTCAGACAGAGTAATTTCAGAGTTGGGTGAAACACTTGTGATAATTGTATCATATGCATAGATAATAGATAATAAGGTCATGGATATGACCCATTCTTTATGTCCTTAGAGCAGAGTAAAAGTGAAAAGTAGATAAATATAAAAAGAGGATAAGTGGATTATACAACTTGAAGAGATTGTTTCTTAACTGTAACAAAATGTACAAATGAATGAAAAATATATTTTTAGCACTATGGGGAACTCCTTTGTAAGAACTTACATCCAAAAATACAAATTGTGACCCATTGAATGATCAAAAAGCATGTATGAAGCAGCTACAATGCTTGAATCACTGAGCTAGAATCTATGATTTGATAGATTAGTTCTAGGAATTTTCTTAATCACATGAAGATTAAATGACTTGTCCAGAGTCACAAGGCTTACATGCATCAGGGGCAGGATTTGAAATAGGTCTTCCTAACTCTAAGCCCAGGTCTATGTCCACTATATTAACTATTCTATAAACCTATGATTTTCCTGGTCATGTGGTTTTATATAAGGCTATTAGATCACCACACCCATCTTGGGCAGATACTATTTTTACTACTAAAGGAAGGCAATGATAAGGGCAGGAGGTTAGCATTATATCGGTAAATGTCTTCAGTTCATCACTGCTCATAAGGTGAATCCAAAGTACCCTTAGGACACACACTAATGTCAGACAAAAGTCAGTTAAAAGGTATAAAGAGGGGTACATCAGTTCCTTTTATTTTGAGGAGTCTGACACAAATAGTTCCCTACTCTTCAACTGTTCTGGCCAAATCTTCATATCTTTAAAGGAAAAGAAAAAATTTCTATTTCCTTCTCAAAATTGGGACATATTGTGGGTTTAGCACATAATTAAATATAGTAATTCATTTTAAGATAGTTTCTATGTCCAAACAATAAATCCCAGTCCAATAGAAAAGTGACACAGATAAAATTGGAGAGATTTAGGAAAAGAATTGAACATTTCCCCCAGAAATTTCCCAAATCCTTACCTAGAGGGACATTGTTTCTTCTCACTGTCCCTGTCAATACCTGAAGTCTGAGATTAATTACAGAGTAACTTTCATCTCAATGAAATCCATTTTAAGATGTTTTAGGGAGTACCTGCCTCAAGGCAGAGGGTTAGAAGACAGGAACTCTTAGTGTGGCTTCTATCCAGAGATTCTCTGGTGTTCCTTGGGGGATGAGGGGGTTGCATTTGCACCACTGCCTCTTTATTTTGCAAAGAAAATGCAGGAAATCCTCCAGCAGGTATTTATTCTTCATTTGTAAAATGCATAATTAGGAAATTACATGCTTCTGATAACCCTGGTAATGTAATGCCTAACCTCTCACATTCTTACTTGATTGCTCCACAAAGTATTTGGAAAGAGATGTTTTAGAATAATTACCAATCAGCAATCATCTCTGCACAACACAAATCACATTTGATTCTTCATTAAGACAGACCAGAGGAATGAGAGGTTTTGAGTCCAGAATGGTTTCTGTCACAATCGGATTAATTCCATGTTTTCCTTCCATTAGGTTTCTGGAATCTAAATATGGGCATAGGGACAGAATTCCACACAGGGAATCATGACATGTTCTGTGGTGTGACTTGTTCTTTTAGTGAGTGAACTGATTAACTATTACCCCTCTGAGAATAAGATCTCCATCAAGGAGTAAATGGGGTCATTTCTTTTTTAGGGGTGAGCAGTTTACCACCAGAGGTCAACTATTCCCCATTGATGCACTCCAGAATCAAACCTTACGAGCGTATGCCATCACATATAATGGTTGACACAGTAGAATAACAAAATGATCATCTGGGCCACTATAGTTAATGGATGAAACCTTACAATCATAATCGGCAAGCAATTTATCAAATCTAATATAGTCTATGAGTACTGACTTTCAAATAAATGAGAATATATTAAATCTTTTCTGTATTGATGCTTCTTATGTGATACTCAGTAGACATATTTCTCAAATTATCCTGCCTAGATGTAATATTATAGCCTTATAGCTGCTATCAACCTCCTATCCTTGGATAACTTTGTGTTAATTTTATATAGATCTTGAACATAATTATATAAGTCTCTCATGATAGAATGTAAGCTCCTTGAGGATAAGGACTATTTCATATTTGTCTTTGTATCCCTAGAGAACTAGCAAAGTTTCTGGTACATAGTAGGTGTTCATTGACTGAGTGTATGAATGCCTATACATACTATACAATTCATGTTATGTGTGATATTATATTATTTTAACAATTATATATTATCATTTATTATAATATAAACTTATATTGTTTTTTAACATTTGTAATTCCTCAGTTGCAAAACTCTATATACCAACATGACTCCCTATCCCCCCAAATCTATTAACTCCATTTTCTATTTTCCCACTGGAGGCAGACAATGCTTCCTTGATGTAATGGAAAATTCCCACCTAACCCCTAGAAACAGTAGGATAAGCCACTTTAAACACCAAGAACTGGTTGGAATCAGACAGATTTGATCATTAGACAATTCTTATGTCCTAATTTCTCATCTCCTTTTCATGTTCCCCTACTATGGAATTTTCCTCCCAAGATTTTCTCCTCTACTCTACATTATTTCCCCTAAAAATATAATGACACATAGCTTGGGTGTTATTAGAGAGTTATTCTTCTGGGAGTATTTGCATTTTAAACCTTATTTCTAATTTTTGAATGAAAACTCTTGTCCCCACATCTACTAGGATGATAGAGTGGCGGGTGAAGCAAAAGATGGGAGAGGTACTTAGGTTTATGTATGTATGGACAGAGTAAAAGAGGAACTAGTATATGCATGGCTTCCTAGGGCATCTGACTAAAACACCATCATAAGAAAAGCTACCAATTGCATCAAGATGAGCCATGACAGGGGGCGGCTAGGTGGCAGTGAGTAAGAGTGCAGGCCTCAGAGTTGGTATGACCCGGGATCGAATCTGGCCTCGGAAAATGAGCACCCACACATAAATAATGACTAGCCCTGTAACCTTGAGCAAGTTACTTAACTCCAATTGCTTTAAAAAAAGATGAGCCATGACATATATGTCTGAGCTGTGCATTCAGTTCTTTTTGGAATTGCGAGCAGAAGAGAAAAAGTATGGGAGGAGAGATCAAAATTGGAGCATACCAAACTACCAATAGTAAGACTTTTATGATGGTACTGGATTCCTCTTAGACTTTGAAAAGCACAACATGAATCATCCATTTTTCAGGTGGGAAGACAGCAGAGTAAAGCCATTATCTGGAAGGAGAAAGGTTTTATGATAAAGATGTATTTTACTTTGTATAACTCAAGAAGAAAGAAAACATTCTTTGGGTAGTGATCTGGAGGGTTCTCTACCACCAAAACAATTTGTTCTTAGTATCCTTTCAAACTGGAATAGGGGAATCACTATCATAATGCTTTGGGGAGGGAAAATAAACTATACAGAAAAGAGAGTCCATGATAAATATATAATTTAGTAGGGAAAAAGAGAAGGGAGTCATGGAGAAGTGATTGGTTTAAGTTATTCCTGTAATATTTATCAGCTTCTTATTTAACTTATTCTTATTTAACTTCTTAGTCTTGGTTTCTTTATCTATCAAATGATTGAGGTGGCTAGGTGACTCAGTAGATAGATTTCTAGATTTAGAGTCAGGGAAACCTAATTTTAAATCCTTCCTTTGTCATTTACTAGTTGAATTAGCAGTATCTCCCAACCTTAGTTTCTTTATCTGTCAACTGAGGGGGCTGGATTTGGTTGACCCTAAGATCCCTCCCAGTTCAAAATTTATAATCTTATGATCAATCCTATGAAGTGATAGGATTGTTGTAAAGCTTAAATAAAATAATTCACATAACGGATTTTCTAATTTGCAAAGTCCATGTCCATTCTTTTTCTACACAATCAATAAGGCTATCCTTGAGAAAAAAAATTATTTGCAAAGGTTCTGGTCTCTGTCAGAGTGACCTGACAGGCTGTTTTCTTAAAACAACCACTTCAATAATTTGGATCCACAGAGTCTTCCCAAAATACGCCAGATCACAGGGATTGACCTCTTTGTCCTTCTCCCACACTCCTTCTTGCCAGGGATGGATACTTTGAAATTTATCATTTACTGCCTTGTGACAGGCATATTGATGCTTTCTACTGTTATTTTTTTCCTGTCATTACTTAGTATTTCAAATATATTTGTGTTCTTTCCCCAACTAGACTTGAAGCTACTCCAGGGCAGAGATGGTGTGCTTTATTTCTTTGTACCTCCCCAAGTGGGTACCTGCCACAGATTTTGATGCATGGTCCAAGTCCCAGAAATAGTTGTTGATTGATATACATTTAATCGGAGGAAAGAATCTTACCCTCCACTCCATGCTTCCATAAAGATGCTCTCTATTCTCCATCTCTAGACTATTCATCTGTCAAACATTTAATATATTAAAGCTGTGGCCTGGGGTGCTGATGGTGGATGGAGATTGAGATATAGTTCCCATGCATAGGGGCAATTTTAAGGCCGACTTACACTGTTTATTAGATAAATATGTCTGGTTGACAAAATGACTGGCCTTGACTTTAACAAAAATGATCGATGAAATTCATTTCCTATAGGAAAAGGTTCTGATGAAAGTCTCAGCCTAATCCACCTAATGTCATTGACTTGACTGAATTCCATGTGCATATAACCATGCTGTCAATTAAAGGTGTTTCAGCCAAATTGTGCATGGCATTCTCACAACAAAATTCTCACAAACTGATTCTGTCAACCAAGTCCAGCAGGGCACCTTAGCCAAAACATCTCTTATGGAAGAAAAGTGCCTAGCACAGGGCCTGAGGTCAGCTTTTCAAGATAGTGCTATCAGATGAAAACCTAGAGAGGCAGATGGTTTGCTTTTGATTTCATGTTTAATATTATAAAATTGTTTAGAGGAAAAGAAATGGGGTTTACAATTCAGTGCCTCCTTCCAGCTGGCTTTTCACTAGGGCTCAAATCAAATCAATGGCACAGGGTTGTTATAATATTATGTTTGGGATTTTTCGGGACTATTTGGGGCTATACAAATCCAGGGCCTAACAACAATGCCTAAATGAGTTTCTTAAGAAATTAATTGTCAGGATCAAATGATCATACATTTTTAACTAGAAGAGACTTCAGAGGCTATCTAATCCAAACTGGTTATTTTGAAATGAGGAAACTGAGACATAGGATGGGAAGATTAAAATAAATTATAAAGAATCTACTATGGGGGGCAGCTAGGTGGCACAGTGAATAGAGCATTGGTCCTGGAGTCAGGAGGAACTGAGTTCAAATCCGGCCTCAGACACTTAACACTTACTAGTGGTGTAACCTTGGGCAAGTCACTTGACCTCAACTGCTCCTCCAAAAAGCAAAAACAAACAAAACAAAACAAAACAAAGAATCTACTATGGGACAGTCTAAGCATTTTTATAAACTTTTATAAATGTTTTTATAAATATTATCTCACTTGATCCACACAACAACTCTGTGAGGTAAAAGCTAATGTCATTCACATTTTACAATTGAGGAAACTGAGAGAAACAGAGGTGATCATACAGGTATAATGAATATCAGTGATAAGGTTTGCATTTTTTCTGGCTGTCTTCTATGCCTGGAATTCTCTCCTTCCTCAACCCTACCTACTGCCCTCCGTGGTTTTCTTTAAATCCCAAATAAAATCCCATCTTTTACAGAAAGCTATTTTCAACCTATATGGCCTTTAGCAAGAGTATTAGGAAAAAGGGGTGGCTAGGTGGTGCAGTGAGTAAGGCTAGGTGAGGCAGTGAGTAAGAGCGCTGGCCCCGGAGTCGGGAGGATTCGGGATCGGTTCCAGACTCAGAAAATGAGCACCCACACATAAGTAATGACTGGCCATGTAACCTTGAGCACGTTCCTTAACCCCAATTGCTTTAAAAAAAAGAGTATTAGGATAAGCTTTTGGGGAAAGGTAAGATTTAGGAGTCCTTAATGGTAAAAGAGGCTGATGCTGATAATGAGTTTTAAGGGGAGCAAAGTGCTTTACATCTGTTATCTCATTAGGTCCCCCAAACAACCCTGTGAAGGAGGTACTATTATCATCCCATTTTACAGATGAGGAAACTGAAGCTGTCACAAGGTAAGTAACCATACTGCTAAATAGTGTGTGAGGCAGGATTTGAACTAGCTGTGTTCTGACTCCTAGTCCAGCACTCTATCCACCATACCACCCAGCTGCCATTATAAGGCTCATTTTTTTCATAGAATGTAGCTCTAGAAGGGAGCTTATAGATCATCTAGTTCAAACTACTCATACAGAAGAGAAAATGCTGAGTCCTGGATTAGCAGGACTTGTTCAGAGTCACATAGCTAGTAAAAAACAGAGGCGTAATTCATATTCAAGTGTTCTGACTCCAATTGTAGTGCTTTTTAAAAAATACCATTTAAATTTTTTTTCTCATCACTTTATTGCAAAGAGATCAGCAGTGAGGTATCTTGAGTGGTATAATTTCAGGCATGCTATAAGGGTCTCCTCATTCTGAAAATAATCTAGCTGGTACTTGAAGTTCCTTTGATAAGAGACCAAGTCCCTCAGTCTATAGATAAATATTAAAAAGCAACTAACTCTGGCAGGGTAACACATTTACTGATTCATAATAAGACATAAATGACTGATAACAGATGATTTCCTGAGAGTAAGTGTCGAGTGAAGGAAAAGGAGAAGGGGAAGGCTGACAAGGCATGGAGTACCAGTAGGAATGAAGGGAGAAATGTAAAAGAGAGAAGAGGAAAGGGCAGAAAAGGCCAGGAGAGGAAGTATTGAAGACAAACTTTGCCTCCTTCATGGTTCTTCCTCATCAATGTTCAAATAGCCTTCAAACCACATTGGAAGTCAATGTTACCTGCCCTTTACTCTGAGTGACTTATTGGTTCTGGCTCAAGTCCAAGGGTATGTGGCCAAGAATCTTGACCCAGTTGTAGTGTCTTTCTTCTCTAATTTGGAAGGATTCTAGAAATCCCAGTTAGCCTAAGAATTGCCTCTAGGATTCATGTCTGCTTCAGGGAAGGTCTAGGCCAGGGGTGGGCAACCTGTGGTCTCCGGGGCACATGTGACCCTCTAGGTCCTTGGATATGCCCTTTTGATTGAGTCCAAGTTTTACAGAAGAAATCGTTTTATTAAGGGAATTTGTTCTGTGAAGTTTGGATTCAGTCAAAGGGCCACGTCTGACCAGTGTTCCCCACCCTGTTATTTAGTTCAGTTTAATACTCTTAAGTACATCATAACTAGTCCCGAATCTCTATATCTCTAGGTAAGAACTAAAATGACTTGAGGAATTGGAAGACAAGGCACTCTGTGTCCAAACATTCTCTTCCGTGAAATAATTAATATAAGGTGGAAGTTTTGACACAAATTCACATGGGGCAGAGATCATAAATTCTGATCACCAGCTCAGGCTCTGACCTATTGCCCTGTGTGAAGCCTTGCTACCAAAGCAATGGTGGTACCTGGCTAGCTTCCAGCTTCTCAGGCATCCTTGTGAATGTAATGTTTGAGACACAGGAGTTGTTGGAATGCTTCCCAAAACTGCGGGTTGGCCTTCTAAGTAGGAGGCATGTATCTCAATATTCTGGTAAGCCAAAAAATGTAATCTGGAAAGATGAAAGTGGTGAATATCTAAGTGGTCAAAATACTCTTTAACCCCCCCAAACACGCCCTTTGCCTTCTCACCTCTGTGTCTTTGCTTCATGCTGTTTTCTATACCCCAACTGTTCTCTCTACCTCTCTTGACTTTCTGAATTCCTGCCCACACTTCAAAGTGCAATTCAAATGGTACTTCTGTCATAAAGACCTCCCTTATCTTTTTAGTGAGTAATGACCTTCATCTCAGACCTCACATTGCCTTCTCACCTCCCAACTCTCTGATGTATTTATATAAAGTTGTGAATTATAATTATCTGTTCTATAGCCTTCTACTAGAGTAGGCCCCATGTGGTAAGGGGCTGGGTCTTATCTACATTTTAAAACTCCTACAGGCCTAGCACAGTCCTCAAAATGATAGTACGTTAGCACAGCATGATAATTATGATGCGTGCACTATGAGTTGATGAATGGATGAATTAATTAATGGATGCCATTTTAGCAAGGCTGCCAACCTTGCTCTATTCTATTAAGCATATTTTCAATTCAATGAAAAGGCTTTCTATTTCCCAAATGGATAGCCTGAAAGATTCTGTTTCTCCCAAAGGTATTGTAATGGGCTCTGCCAGACCATTTGCCAGTAGTTTGATACAAGATTTGAGTACCCAGATTTTAGTTTTGTGGATTTCTATAACATTAATGATTTTCATTGATCCTGTTATTTGTTATTGAAGCATTTTTTCATGTGATTGTGAATACTTTAAAGTTTTGATTTTGATGTTTATTTATATCCTTTGATCATTTACCTATTGGGGAATGACTGTGTATGTGTACATACACACATACACACACACACACACACACACACACACACACACATACACATCTTGGATACCAAACACTTATCAGAGAAATTCGAGACAAAGATTTCTTTTTCTCATTGGGCCATTTCCTTTCTTATCTCAGATACTTTAACGTTGTTTGTGCAGAAGTTTTTTCAGTTTCAAGTTTCTTCTTTAGTTGTAGACACAGTATTATATTCCATCAATTACTTTACTTCACCCCTTTTTATGGTGGTCTTTTTCTCACTGGCTTTCTTCCCTCACCCATGATGTCCTCCTCTACTTTGATAAAATGTTTGTTCTACTCTCTTGTTGCTCACAGGACCCAGAATCCCTCTATAATATTAATGAAAAAAACAAACAAACTGTGAATTGTCCTAAGAAGAAATGCATTCCTCCTACTAAATCTCAGAGCTGGAAGGGACCCCAGAGGACATGTATTTCAACTCATACCTAAAAATACCCTGCCTACTACAAGACAGCCCCAGAGTTTGATCATCCCTGATCATCCCACTGATCTAATAAAACAAACAAAACCCTTCAGTATGTATACTCTTCAGCTTGACATTTAACATACCCCATAATGTGGCACCCACCTATCTCTTCAGATTTACTTCACGCTACTGTCCTTTTTATACTCTACCTTCATGTCAAAATGGTCTCCTAGAGGTTTAGTAAACTCTATACTCGTGGGGGAAATAATCATTTGCTAAGCAACTACTCTGTCCAAAGCACTCTGCTATACGCTCTACAAAAATAAAATCTCATTGAACTTGAGAACAGGGATTCAGAACTCAAACAGATGTTGAAGTGCTATCAATTCCAACTCCTTTATTTTACAGTTGAAGAAAATGAAGAATAGAAATAAAGTAACTTGTCTAAGATCAAACCATTAGTGGTCTCTGAAGTGAGATTTGACCTCAGATCTCCATGACTAACTCCAGAGTTCTTGCCACTCATCCAAACTTCCTATCAGTGCCTTCACACAAGCTGTTATCCATACGTCAGACTCACTGCCTTGGCTTCCTTCAAGGCTTAACTCAGGTGCCACCTCCTGCCCCTGTCCCAGCCCTCTGGTTATCAGTGCTCTCTTTGTCCTCAAATCTTCTCCTATGTAAATATTTGTATTACACTGTGCATCACCCACTAGAATATTATCTTTCTGAAGGCGGAGAGTTTTTAAAATTTTGTCTCTATAGGATCCCAGAACCTAGTTCTGTGTCTTGTCATAATGAAGCAGAGAGACAATGGAGATAAGGCTCTGGAATTAGTCAAAAAGACTTAGATTTAAATCCTTCTACCTTACCAGTTATTGGTTGTGTGACTTAACTACTGTGTGCCTCAGTTTTCTTGTATGCAAAGTGGAATTGGACTTGACCTCACAGGTAACTTCTAGTTCAAAATCTATTGTGATGATACTTAAAAGGAGTTAGCATGGTACATTGGATATAAAACCAGGCAGACCTGGTTATCAAGTCCTACCTCCAAACATAAATTGGCTTTGTGACCCTAGGCAAGTCACTTAACTTCCTAGTACTGCAGAAAAGTTTTTTGGACTAGAACTTTTAAAGAAGGTATAATCCCAGGATTTGAGGGGAAGAAGGGACCTCAGTGGTCCTCTAGTCCAACCCCTGCACAAAGGCAGCCCCGTTATAACCTATCCAACAAGTGGCCATTCAGCATCTGCTTGAATTCCTCCAAGGAAGGGGAATGTACCACCTCTACAGGCAAGCCATTCCACTCTACCTCTAATGGGTAGCATTTTTGTTTCTTGATAGTAAAAGCCTGAATTTGTCCCTTTGCAACATCCAGGCAATATTCTTGGCTTTTTGGGACTGAAAAGAACAATTCCAGTCCACTATCATACACCTGCCCGAGTTCTCTTTCTTCACCAAACTAAACATGTATCTCTCTGAGTTATCTCTCTCTTCTCCAGGCTAAACATCCTCATTTCCTCCAACTAGTTCTGCTATGCCATGGACACAAGGCCCTTCACTAGCCTGGTTGGCTTTCCCTGGACATGCCCCAGTTTATCAGTGTCCTTAAACCATGGTGCTCAGAACTGAACACATTCCTCCAAATGATGTCTGAGGAGGACATCTCTCTATTTCTGGCATCTACTCCTCTCTTAATGTAGACCCATGATTGAGGCATTTTATCTAGGTTTTGAATAGTGCATAGAAATTTGACAGGAAAAGAATGAAGAATGTATTTCAATAATGAATACAGATCTTGAGATGGGAAATATTTCAGTTCAGTTTGATATGAGTGAGAGACAAAGAGTGGGCAAGCAGGGGGAGAAAATACTGGCAGAGTCAAGTGGACCCAGATCCATCTCTTGAATTCAGAGCTATATTATTTCTTCTGTATGTATGTTCCCATGTTCTCTTTTTTATTTCTTTTTTGGAGCGGGGAAGGCAGGGCAATTGGGGTTAAGTGACTTGCCCAAAGTCACACAGCTGATAAGTGTTAAGTGTCTGAGGCCAGATTTGAACTCAGGTTCTCCTGACTCCAGGGCTGGTGCTCTATTCACTGTGCCACCTAGCCTCCCATCCCATGTTCTCTTTACAGCTCTACCTTCTATGCTACCAGGAATCAGTCCCAACTAGAAATATTCTTTTCTTCCTCTGAATTCTTATAGCCTCTATTGTCTGTTTCACTCATATGCTATTTATCATATACTACCCTGTAGTATGGTGATTTGTCTGCCTTTCTTATCTCTCCAGCAAAGATTATGAATTTCTGGAGGGCAGAGATTTTTGTCTTACATATCTCTGTATCCCACATAATGCCAAACACAGACCTTATGCATAGAAGGCCCTTTATATGTATTTGTTAAGAAACAAATAAGTGAAATAATGGATAAATGAGAGAATCATATCTAGTTCTTTCTCTGGCATTGGACTGCTAAACTATTCTAAACTTTAATCCAATCATTTTTACTGACTGTTCAACATACGTGGAATGCTGTCCCTCCTTGTCTTTATCTCCTGGCTTTTTCTGAGTCCTAAAACCTGTTTTCTAAAGGAAATCCCAATGTCCCTCTGTTAATTATTTCCAATTTATCTTGAATATAATTTGTTTATACATAGTTATTTGCATGTCATCATCCTCCCCCCCACCCCATAGATTGTGAGCTCCTCGAGGGCAGAGACTGTCTTTTAACTTCTCTTTGTATCCTCAGTACTTAGCACAGTGCTTGGCAGACAGTAGACACTTAACAAATGTTTACTTATTGACTCATTGACTGACTGAAGAATCTAATGTTCACCTTTCCTTATGGTAATTTCTGATCCAGCCCTTAATTCTCTAATACCTCAGAGATTAACTGGAGTAATAGATTGAGCACTGGAAGGGACCTTAGAGGTCATCTACTTTCTTTCCCATTTTATCAGTGAAGAAACTGAGGCATAAAGGAGTAAGTAGTATAATCAGAAATTTAACTCAGAGCTAGACTGAACCCAGTTGCAAATCCAGTGCTCTTTACATGGCAATATTTGTGTGTATCTTTTTTTTTTTTGCTTTCATTTTGGGGGTTGCTTATTCCCTTGTGTTGGTCTAATCACTCCTTTTGGATTTTATAAATTCCTTAGAGGCAGGGGCCAGATTTACTCTTTTCTTTCTCTCCCTGGGGCATTCTCTGTTCTGCACATAAATAGACATTCAATAAGGGTTGTAACTGATTGACTCTGGAGACAATCAGAACATAGCTTGCAAGAGTAGAGTTGCCCCAAGGAAATTATGACCCAAAAGGCTAATTTCTGGTCTTGAACTAGAGAAAGTGGCCTGTCAAAGCCAGAAATTATAGCAGGAGACAAAGTCACTAAGGTGGTATTCAATCATTGGACCTTTACTACTGAGAAGAGATCAAGGTGCACCTTACTTTATACAATAAAAACAGTCCAGCAAAACACAAAACCAGTAAGTCAGTTTATAAATGTTTGTAAATATTGTTTTATTTGTTTATAACTTTGTGAACTGAATGATTTTTAAGTGAACTAAGGAAAATTGTGATGATTTGGTAATACAAAGAAGTAATGTAGGGGAGTCCCTAGACAAGAGGAGTGGGAGTCAGGATGATCTGATTTCATATCCCCGCTCACAAAATGGAGCCAGCTATATGACCTTTGCAGGTCACTGCACATCACTGGGCCTCTGTTTCTCCATGTGAGATGTGGGGGTTTGGCCTGATGACATCTATCTAAAGTCCCTTCCACTCCTAAGTCTATGAGCCTATGAATCCCTTTATTAAGTGAATAATCTGTGTGTGATATGTCTGTAAATGCCTCCGTAGTTGGAGACCATTCCATCTTTCCAGCTTTATGTCCTGTTACTTTCCTCTATGTAACCTGGGCTAGTTGCTATCCTCCAGACATTCCTTGAGTTTTCTTATTCCTCTTCCTTTATCCATACTGTCCCCTAAGCCTAAAATACTTGCCATTTCCCTTTTTATTTGCTGAATCTCTACCTTTCCTTTAAAGCTGGAATGAAATGCCACCTCCTACATGATGCCTTCCCTGATCTGTCATAAATTATCTTCCACCTGAGACTCTCTCATGCACTTACTATTTGGTATTGAGATTATCTTCTTGTCTTTCCATAACCTCCAAGTGGGCAAGGCCCAGGTCTTATCTAAAATGTGTATTTCCCCTAAGACCTTGCCCAGGGCCATGACTCACAGTATATATTTCATAGACATTTGTTGAAAGAGCTTTGTAACAAAGTGGATACATCTCCACATATTCAAGATCATTTGGCTTCATTTTAAGAAAATCAATTTCTTTGTGAAGTCTCACTACAAAACACGGGAAAAAGGAGCCAAAAGACAATGTAGGCACCTATTGACCTGCTTGACTAAAACTGAGAGGTTTTTCTTTTAAATTTTATTTCCTGAACCAAGATATTTTATTTTTCCTTTCTAAGATCATAAAATAAAGTGTTATATCCAGGAAATTAAAAAAAAACCCACCTGTTTATCAACATTGAAAATTCAAGACATCTCCCCTTGAAAAGGTTACACAACATTTCCTGTGTCACCTTTCATTGTAGCCAAAGTTTCTGAAGTAATTAAGAGCACAAACCTCCTTGGGGTTCCATCATCCTGAACTGGGAAACAACTTTTTATCAGCATCTGTCCAGAAGATGGATGAGGCCATGGACTTGTGCAATCAGAGACAGGTTAACTCTTCCTCTCCAAAAGATTTCAGACCTAAACAAAAACTGACTTCTCCCTTCTTGGAAGATTACTGAAATAATTGGGTAAATGGGAGGAAAGTTAAAACATGTATTTGGCATCAGACAGACAAAAAGTCCAATTGTATTTTCTGTCACAGTTTTTTTTATCTTTTTCTTTTTTTAAACACCAAATATATCCCAACTCTTTTGCAGGTACAAACACAGGCTTAAATAGAAGGCCTGGTCTTTAAGCTTGGTCCTGTCATAAACTAGTAGTTTGACATTTCTGGAGACATATATCATTTATATGAACCTCAATTTCTTCCACTGTAAAATTAAAGGAATGAACAAGGTGTTTTCTAATGTTCTTTCTGACTTTCACATCCTATAATTTGACAATTCTCTCCTCCATTGAGATGGGCACTTTCTATATAACCTGCTTGACAAAAATATAAACATAAGTAACAACCCTATACAAGAAACATATTCGTTTAGCCATGGTCTATTAACCAATTGTCACATTTCTTCTCAATTCCAATTATACTGAACGTAGATATTGAATTCTCATTCCAATTCATATTGATTTTCTTCTAGGTCTATAGCAAACCACTGATGTCTCTTCTCACTTTCAGATGTTGGGTTTTTACTCTTCATTTAATTTTAATCCAGGGGATCCTCCCTTGGTCCTGAAAAGAAGTAAATCCTTATATGTGACCTAATAAAAACCAAGAGGAAAAAAGACGGGGCCCATTGTATGTGAAATTTTTTTTGGTCAAAGTTAAATATTAATTGGTGGCGACTTATAGCAAACAAGCAATCCTTTATCCTTTAATCCCCCTGTCCATCTACCTGTGTCTCAGCAATACTCAGTGTACACCCAGGAAACGTTAGCCAATTTTTAATATTTATTTTAGGAAAATAAATATACATCTGCCAAAAAAAGTCATAGGATATTTTTTCAAAATATGTAACATTTGGTTATCCAATATTTTATAATCTGTACTTATAATCTGTACTATCTATTCTTTGCTCCTTCCCCACCATAATAATGATATTACTCAATGTAATTACCTTTCTATTCAGAGGCTATATTTGGGAGGAATTAGGCCATTGGACTCTGAACTCACAGAGACCATGCCTGCCCATCTTTTGCTTTTTGGAGGAGGGAAGGCAGGGCAATTGGGGTTAAGTGACTTGCCCAAGGTCACAACTGCTATGTTATGTGTTATGTGTCTGAGGCTTTATTTGAACTCAGGTCCTCCTGACTCTAGGGCCTGTGCTCTATTCACTGCACCACCTAGCCTCCCCCCTGATCATCTTTGTGAAGATCTTTTCCCACTCTGCCCCCGGGGGAGTACTCTCCCTTTCCACCTCTTTTTCTAAATTTATTTGGCACATAGGTGGTGTGGTAATTTTTCTTTGTTTGTTTGTTTATAAAATGTGCTTTTATTTTACGTTACTTTTTTCTTTATTTCTATATTTTATTTTATTTTATTTATTTTATATTTTTTAATCTTATTATTTTTTTTTTATTGTAAAAGACTGCTTATATTTCCCTCCCACCCGTCTCACCTCCCACCTGGCCCATTCCCTATTTTGATCCTGTCCCTCTTTGATAGTGGGTACTTCCAACCTCCTCTCCCCCCAGAATGCCCTCCCCTCCATCATCCCCCCTCTCATCCCCCTTTTCCCTACTCAGGAGAATGAGTGAGGGTAAGATATTCCATTTAGTATGTATGTGATTCTCTCCTTGAGCCAACTTCAATGAGAATATGCTTTTGCCTTTTTGCCTTCCTGTTCTTCCCCTCCCCTGCAACTACTTCCCCTTGCCACTTCTACATGAGATAGTTTACTCTACCCTGTCTCTCTCCATCTCCTCTTGCCACTTTCCTCTCTCACCTCTTGACTTCACCCCTTCAGAATCATCCCTTCCTTGGGGTGGCTAGGTGGCGCAGCGAGCAGAGCGCCGGCCCTGGAGCCAAAAGGACCCGAGCTCAGATCTGGCCCCAGACACCCAACACACAAACAAAAACCCAGCCACGTGAACCTGGGCAAGTCACCCAACCCCAACTGCCCTCCAAAAAAAAAATTATCATCCCTTCCCATCAAATTCAACCTGTGCCCTCTATCCATGTATACCTGTGAACATATGCCATGTACCCTTCTTCAATTATTTTCATAATGAGAAAGGTTTCATCAAACACAGTTATTGTTTTTCCATGTAGGACTGTAAATAGTCCAACTTTGATAAGTTCCTTTCGATTTCTTTTCCTTGATTACCTTCTCAAGCATCTCTTGCTTCTTGTGTCTGAATGTCAAATTTTCTATTCAACTCTGGTTTTTTCATCAAGAATGCTTGAAAGTCCTCTATTCCACTGAATGACCATATTTTCCCCTGAAACAAAATGCTCAGTTTTGCTGGGTAGGTGACCCTTTGGTTCATTCCCAGCTCTTTTGCCCTCTGGAATATCATACTCCATGCCCTTCGATCCCTCAGTGTAGAAGCTGCCAGGTCCTGGGCTATTCTGATTGTGTTTCCACAATATTGAAATTGTTTCTTCCTGGCTGCTTGTAGTATTTTCTCCTTGATCTGGGGATTCTGGAACCTGGCTATAATATTCCTGGGAGTTTTCTTTTTGGGATCTTTTTCAGGAGGTGATCAGTGGATTCTTTCAACCCCTATTTCCCCCACTGGGTCTAAAACATCAGGGCAATTTTCCTTGAGAATTTCTTGAAGGATGATTCTAGGTTCTTTCTTTGATCATGGCTTTCAGGTAGTCCAATAATTTTTAAATTATCTCTCCTGGATCTATTTTCCAGGTCAATGGTTTTTCCCATGAGATATTTCACATTGCCTTCTATTCTTTCATTTGTTTGGATCTGTTTAATAGTATCTTGATTTCTCATAAAGTCACTAGCTTCCATTTGCTCCAGTCTAACTCTGAAGGAATGAATCTCCTCAGTGAGCTTTTGAGATTCTTTTTCCATCTGGCAAATTCGACTTTTTAAGGCATTCTTCTTCTCATTGCCTTTCTGAGCCTCTTTTGCCATTTGAGTTAGTCTATTTTTTAAGGCGTTATTTTCCTCAGTCAGGCTGTTGACTGTCATTTCATACTTTTCTTGCATCTTTTTCATTTCTCTTCCCAAATTTTCCCCCACTTCTCTTATCTGCTTCTTAAGGTCCTCTATGGCCTGTAGCCAGCTTGTATTTTCATTTGGGGCTTTTGGTGCAGGAGTTCTGACCTCACAGTCTGCCTCCATGCTTTGAGCCTCTTTGCCCCTAAAATAAGAGTCCAATGTTGAACTTTTCTGTTTATTTTGTTTCGTTTGCCTAGGCATGTTGCCACTTAATTACTTGATTTTTGGGCTTGTTGCCACAGTAGGACTCTGCCACCAGACAGAGGAGCTTCCGCCCAAACGTGGGGTCTTCACAACTTCTGCCAGTTGGGTGGCCTCTGTAAAGCCTCCTCCCACTCTGGCAAGTTGGATACCCACCCCAAACATCCCCCCAAGACCACAATCCAGATCCCGGCAGTTTAAAGCAAGAGTGATTAACCCCCAGACTGATTGCTGGATCTCCCTACATTTTGCAGACCAGGAGCTAGAGCCACTACTGAAGCTGCAAAACGGCTTCTGTGCAGCTGTTTCTTCAGCAGCTTTTCGCCCCCAGGGGAGGAAGCCACTCATTCGTTCCCCAAATACTGGTCCCAAAGTCCATAGGGCACTAACCTCTCACTTTGTCCTAGGCATATCTGTGCTGATAATTCTGGAATCACCACAATTGCTGGTTTCCTGGGGTCCCTCCAGCCAGCTGGAGGCCCGGCCACCCTGGGTCCCAGCGCCCTGTGCTGCCTGCTCTTAGAGAGCTGTGCTGGCTGCTCCCTGCAGGGCTGCTGGGCTGTCCTCAGTAGGAGGTTATTTTCTCTGTGCCGTTCTGTGGGTGCTGTGGCTCCAGAAGTTGTTCGGAGTCCCCTTTCACATTGTTTGAAATTTGTGTGGGGCAGAGCATATTGGAAATGCTGTTTCTACTCCGCCATCTTGGCTCCGCCCCATTTTATGTTACTTTGCTTTTACATAGAACATAACATTTTCACAAGGCTTTTTGTGGACTTCTGAAGAGGGACAGGGTGAATGGAGAGCGAATAGAATAAATGGGGAAATGGGATGGAGGGAAATACAGTTAACAATAGTAACTGTGGAAAAAATTGAAGCAAGTTTCTCTGATGAAGACCCCATATTTCAAACGTATAGAGAAATTAGTCAGATTTATAAAAATAAACACCATTCTCCAACTGAAAAATGATCAAAAGATACAAAGTTTTCAGATGAAGTAATCAAAGCTACCTATAGCCATAGCTACCTCATTATTGATTAGAGAAATGTAAATTAAGATAATTCTGAGGTACTATCCCATACCTAATAGATTGACTAACAGAACAGAAAAGGTAACTAACAAATGTTGTAGGGGATGTGGGAAAAATGAGATATTAATGCACTGTTGGTGGAGTTGTAACTATTTCAACCCTTTTGTAGAACAACTTGGAATTATTGCCAAAGTCCTATAAAATCACACATAGCCTTCGACCTAGCTATGACAGTACTAGGTTTTTATTCCAAAAGAGATAAAAATAAAAAGCAAAATGACCTCTATGTATAAAGATATTTATAGTAGTTCTTTTTGGGGGCCAAAAATTAGAAATTGAGTGGATGCTCATCAATTGGAAAATGGCTGAATAAGTTGTGTTATGTGATTGTGACAGAATACTATTGTGATATAAGAAATGATGAGCAGGATGTTCTCAGAAAAACCTGGAAAGACTTACACGGGCTGATGCAAAGTAAAATATACTATGTACAAAATAACAGCAATATTGTTAGATGATCCGCTGTGAATGACTTAGCTATCCTCAGCAATACAATGACCCAAGAGAACTCTGAAGGACTTATGAAGAAAAATGCTATCTATCCCCAGAGAAGGAACTGATAGAGTCTGAATAGTGATTGAAGCTTAATTTTTTTTAAATTTATTTTTCTTGAGTTTTTTGTCTATGCCTTCTTTTTCAACATGACTATTATGAAAATGTCTTGTGTGACGACACATGTATGACCTATATTGAATTGCTTACCTTCTCAATGTGGGGTGGGGTTGAAAAGGAGAAAGGGAGAGAATTTGGAACTCAAACTTTTAAAAACCAGTGTTAAAATCACTTTTACATGAAACTGGGAGGAAATAAAATGCTAAATTTAAAAAAAATGAATGCATAGGGAAGCATGTAAAAGGAAGCATGTTTGCTGAAAAGAAAACCCTGAAAAATAAGGTGGGAATATGAGGGGCAGATGGGGACAAACCATGTTAAACCTTGAGTTGTATTAAACTACATTTCCATATCCTCGCTGTAATACAAAGCACAGTCACTTGCAAAACTGTTTCAGATTTGTAAATACCAGATACAGGTTAGTTCTCTGCATAAGTGTTTGGAAGTTACTTATATTTATATGAAATTAAGCTATTGATACTTTAATACAGCAGTAACCACACACCAGGAAGGCCCTATTAGCTTGCTAGGTTGAGATAGTCATGTATGGAAGATGTTGAGGAGTTACTTAAGGATATACCTAAGAGATAGTGGAACATGTGAAAAAAAAACATTCTGTACCTGATTCCTCTTGACTGACCATATGGTTGGGAGGAGTCTTTTTCTATTGGCTTTTTAGCTCAGCCTGTCTGTGTCTTGAGAAAGTCTTAAAGCTTCACCACTTCTTTGCAATGTTGCCATCTGGAGAAATGAGTTGATTCCTTCACTAACAGCTTCTGGTAAGAGACTGTGCTATAATGATGAAGGTTTAAGGATTTTCTTCCCCTCTTAGGTCATATGGCTCCCAAGAAATAAGTTTGAGTCCTTGGCCTTTTTATACACTCTTTTTCCATTCTAGCTTCAGAGAGTAGTCTCTGATCACTGGAAAGTAAGCCATAGGAAACTGGGAATTAGAATCCATGCCCAGTGTCACAGTCAGCCTAGCATTGATGTCCTAATAAATAAGCAGTAATACAAGTCTTTAAGACTTCAGTCAGAACAACTTCTGGAGCCACAGCACCCACGGAATGGCACAGAGAAGCTAACCTCCTGCTGAGGACAGCCCAGCAGCCCTGCAGGGAGCAGCCAGCGCAGCGCTCTGAGAGCAGGCAGCACAGCGCACTGGGAACCAATAGCTCAGCCCGCAGAGCCGAGCCCAGGTCCGCAGTTTTAGCCCCAGGGTGGCCGGGCCTTCAGCCGGCTGGTGGAACCCCAGAACACTAGCAATGGTGGAGATTCCAGAATTATCAGCACAGATATGCCTAGGACAAAGTGAGAGGTTAGTGCCCTATGGACTTTGGGACCAGTACTTGGGGAACACGTGGCTTCCTCCCCTGGGGGCAAAAAGCTGCTGAAGAAACAGCAGCACAGAAGCCATTTTGCAGCTCCAGTAGTGGCTCTAGCTCCTGGTCTGCAAACTGTAGGAAGATCCAGCAATCAGTCTGGGGGTTAATCGCTTTTGCTTTAAACTGCCTGGATCTGGATTGTGGTCTGGGGGGGAAGTTTGGGGTGGGTATCCAACTTGCCAGAGTGGGTGGAGGCTTTACAGAGGCCACCCAACTGGCGGAAGTTGTGAAGACCCCACGTTTGGGCGGAAGCTCCCCTGTCTGGTGGCAGAGTCCTACTGTGGCAACAAGCCCAAAAATCAAGTAATTAAGTGGCAATATGCCTAGGCAAACAAAACAAAATAAACAGAAAAGTTCAATATTGGACTCCTATTTTAGGGGCAAAGAGGCTCAAAGCATGGAGGAGGACTGTGAGGTCAGAACTCCTGCACCAAAAGCCCCAAATGAAAATACAAGCTGGCTACAGGCCATAGAGGACCTTAAGAAGCAGATAAGAGAAGTGGGGGGAAATTTGGGAAGAGAAATGAAAAAGATGCAAGAAAAGTATGAAATGACAGTCAACAGCCTGACTGAGGAAAATAACACCTTAAAAAACAAACTAACTCAAATGGCAAAAGAGGCTCAGAAAAGCAATGAGGAGAAGAATGCCTTAAAAAGTCGAATTTGCCAGATGGAAAAAGAATCTCAAAAGCTCACTGAGGAAATTCATTCCTTCAGAGTTAGACTGGAGCAAATGGAAGCTAGTGACTATATGAGAAATCAAGATACTACTAAACAGATCCAAACAAATGAAAGAATAGAAGGCAATGTGAAATATCTCATGGGAAAAACCACTGACCTGGAAAATAGATCCAGGAGAGATAATTTAAAAATTATTGGACTACCTGAAAGCCATGATCAAAGAAAGAACCTAGAAATCATCCTTAAAGAAATTCTCAAAGAAAATTGCCCTGATGTTTTAGACCCAGAGGGCAAAATAGAAGTTGAAAGAATCCACAGATCACCTCCTGAAAAAGATCCCCAAAAAGAAAACTCCCAGGAATATTATAGCCAGGTTCCAGAATCCCCAAATCAAGGAGAAAATACTCCAAGCAACCAGGAAGAAACAATTTCAATATTGTGGAAACACAATCAGAATAGCACAGGACCTGGCAGCTTCTACACTGAAGGATAGAAGGGCATGGAATATGATATTCCAGAGGGCAAAAGAGCTGGGAATGAACCCAAGGGTCACCTACCCAGCAAAACTGAGCATCTTGTTTCAGGGGAAAATATGGTCATTCAGTGGAATAGAGGACTTTCAAGCATTCTTGAGGAAAAAACCAGAATTGATTAGAAAATTTGACATTCAGACACAAGAAGCAAGAGATGCTTGAGAAGGTAATCAAGGAAAAGAAATCAAAAGGAACTTATCAAAGTTGGACTATTTACAGTCCTACATGGAAAAACAATAACTGTGTTTGATGAAACCTTTCTCATTATGAAAATAATTGAAGAAGGGTACATGGCATATGTTCACAGGTATACATGGATAGAGGGCACAGGTTGAATTTGATGGGAAGGGATGATAATTTTTTTTTGGAGGGCAATTGGTGTTGGGTGACTTGCCCAGGTTCACGTGGCTGGGTTTTTGTTTGTGTGTTGGGTGTCTGGGGCCAGATCTGAGCTCGGGTCCTTTTGGCTCCAGGGCTGGCTCTCTGCTCGCTGCACCACCTAGCTGCCCTAAGGAAGGGATGATTCTGAAGGGGTGAAGTCAAGAGGTGAGAGAGGAAAGTGGCATGAGGAGATGGAGAGAGACAGGGTAGGGCAAACTATCTCATGTAGAAGAGGCAAGGGGAAGTAGTTGCAGGGGAGGGGAAGAACAGGAAGGCAAAAAGGCAAAAGTATATTCTCATTGAAGTTGGCTCAAGGAGAGAAACACATACATACTAAATGGAATATCTTACCCTCACTCACTCTCCTGAGTAGGGGAAAGGGGGATGGGAGGGGCAATGATGGAGGGGAGGGCATTCTGGGAAGAGGGGAGGTTAGAAGTACCCACTATCAAAGAGGGACAGGATCAAAGTAGGGAATGGACCAGGTGGGAGGTGAGACAGGTGGGAGGGAAATATAAGCAGTCTTTTACAATATATCTACTATGGTAATGTTTTGAATAATTATACATGTCCAACACATACTGAATTGCTTATCTTCTCAGAGGGAGTGGGTGACAAGGGAGAAAGGGAATGGATCTGAAAATCAACGTTTTAAAATTTAATGTTTCATAAGATGTCCAGGCAGTGGGGCTCAGAGATTCACCTTGCCCTAATGGCAAAGTCGAAGGGGGTATAGGAGAAGATATGGGAGAGAGCAGATTGGATGAGGGGATTTTTAGTGGGACTGCTATTCTGGGGTGGTGGGCAGGGAAAAAATGGGGGGAAAATGTAACTCATAATCTGGTGGAAATGAATGATATAAACCAGAAGTTAATAAAGCATTTGTTTAATTAAAATAATAATAATATAATATAAAAAAATTAAAAAAAATTTTTCAAGTTTAAAAAAATAAAAACCTAAAAAAGACTTCAGTCAAACAGAAAGACTCATCTGGCAATGATGTCACCTTTGAATGTGAACTTGGTAGGGGCAATGCTATGTAGGAACTAAGCTAAGTTTTGAGTCAGATTCCCCAATGTTCCAGGATGCATAAGGGAGATTATTTACTTGAAGTACTGTAATAAATGTTCATACATTTATTCTTGCTATATCTCTGAAGCAAATATCCTTTTTAAAAACTACCCAATAATTCATGGTAAAATGGAACTGGGGTGCTAGTCACTAGCCCCACAAAAATGAGGCAAATGCTATCAGTGGGAACTCAAGGTCATGGCAGATAAATGAGATACCCCATGAACCCAAAAATTCTCAGGAGACATATAGTTGCCTGGTCCAGAAAAAATGGAACTAAAGTATACTCACTTCATCAATAAATACTTTCTCTTCATTCATTCATCCACCTGTTCATTCATCCATACAGTTTTTAGGTGCTGTAAAGGCTTCAGAGAATTGTTGGTCACATATTAAGATATAAAGAGATGGATCTTGGTGGAGAGGGGGCAGGTTGGATAGAGATTATTTCCTTCAATGCTGCTACAACATTATCTCTATTTCCCCACAGCTACTCATCTTGATAGGAGAATATAAGAAAAACATTTGGGAATTGAGAAGCTAGAGGACCCCAAACCCCAGAAGATATTGGAAGTTTTGCTGGGAGGATAGTCTCCAGAGTTATAACTGATTAAGTGTGGTAATTGGATCATAGATTTAGGGATGAGAAAAAACTCAGAGGTCATCTAATCCAACCTCTTCATTTACAGATGGCAAACTGAGGTGTAGTCATACAACTCATAAGCAATAGACAGATCTGGTTCCTCTGATGCCAACTATAGTGTCTTTTCTACTCCTCCATGCTGGGTTTCTAGACTAGTTATCAGAAATAAATATAGAAGCATAAGGAATGTCCACCTTAGGCTAGAGTGAATTCTATGATGGAGAAACACAAACCTGGTGAGCAAGAAGTTGAGTTCAAAGAGAAAATTAAGCCTAACAGTATTAGAGAGTTGTCTAGGAGTATCTCTGCTCTGTGCTCTAAAAAGTGTCACTTGGTCTTGGCAAAGACTCTCCCAATATAGTTGGAAAGCCTTACTCTAGAAGGACCAAAATGGATCACTGCTGGAAAAAATGGCAATAAGTTGTTATTATTGTTCAGTCACATCCAACTCTTTGTGACCCCATTTGGGGTTTTCTTGGACAAAATAATGGAGTAGTTTGCCATTTCCTTCTCCAGCTCATTTTACTGATAAGGAAACTGAGGCAAACAGGATTAAGTGACTCACCCTGGTTCACAAAGTTATAGATCTGAACTCACAAAGATGAGTGATGAGTCTTCCTGACTCACAACCCGGTGTTTTATATACGTTAACATCTCCCGAAGAAGCACTTGAGAAAGATAGCCTCTATAGTCAAGAAAACTAGAGGTAGGGAGAACTTCTATTAACATATGCCTAGAAAACTTATTTCTGAGGCCGACAGAGACACATGTCCAGTATATCATAATCAGAGCCAAAGCAGCCAGAAGAGCAGTACCCAGCGGAGACAAGGTGTTTGGCAGAGATAATGCTCTCAGTGGACCCCTGTGGGAAAGAAGAAAGGAATTAAACAAACATTTATGAAGCACGTAGCATACATTGACAGAACTGAGATTACATCAACAGGCATCAGCAGGCACGAAGCGTTAAAAGCATGCTTTGCCCCTCTATGTATATGTCCTATGTTACTGATACATAAGCGTGCCTAGCCCCAGATGTGTATATACTCTGCCTACCAACGGTGTGTGTACTTATGGGAGACTATATGATAATGATCATGGAAATGTTTCACTACAACCTTTCTTACTATGCTATTTCATGAAATGCCTTTAGCAAAAATAAACTTATTTGGTGGGGGTTGGGAAATTTGTGATCTGTGGTTTTAAGTGGATATAGACCTACATAATATGTTGGATGTGGGGTAGGCCCACCTTCGTTCCCTGTGGCAGTGGCAGTGAAACTATATCACAGAATGGTTACTATAGTTTTCCCAAATCCAAAGAAAACCTAGCCTACTTTTGGGGAGAACTAAAGGATTAGTCAAGGCAGCTAGGTGGCAAAGTGGTTAGAATGCTGGGCCTAGAGTCAGGAAGACTTGGTCTCAGATTCTTCCTAACTGTGTGTCCCTGGATAAGTCACTTAACCCCATTTGTCTCAGTTTCCTCATCTGCAAAATAAGCTGGAGAAAGAAATTACAAGCCACTTATCGTATCTTTGCCAAGAAAACCCTAAATGGCGTTACAAAGAGTTGGACTGAAAACGACTGAACAACAACAGCAAAATATCAGTTCTAGGGACCTGTAATGATTGTGAACTCCTCCCTCAGAGATGATGAGTCTGACTTCCATTTTGAGGTTCATGGTAGAAACAATGTAAAAGTAAATACATTTTCTACAAAATTTCCCATATGCTCCATGCCTTGGAGAAAACTTACATTTACCAGGTGTTCCCAAATCCAATCCAGGTGCTGACAGAGGAAGTAGACGTGTTCCCAATTCCTAGCTTTGCTTCTAATATGCCCCACTCCCTATCCCCAGGCCCCAGGACCAGACTTGCTTTCTGGGGTTGGGGGGGGGTAGGGGACAATGACAACAGTGCAAAAAGTTCATGGGATGAGGAAAGAACTGACCACAAATCAGGTGAAGGTATGTGATGACACATCTGACTTCCATAGCCAGTTTCATAACAATCACTGATTTACTCTATAGTGGGAGGGAAGGGAATAGAAATGATCAGACTGAGGATTTGTGCTCTGGTTTTAAGTTAGCTTATTCCCTCCTGGCTATCATTTTATCATTTATCATTTACAATTATGTCAAATCATTTTTTAGAATAGCTGTCACAAGATGCCAGATTCGCTATAATAAATCCCACTACTGGTTACTGTCTTTGGTTTTTATTTTTATTTTGGAGCACTTCTGCCATTTTAGAGCTTTTATGAAACTGTTTATATTTAAGAACATGGAAGAAGAGTCATAAGTTACCCTTTTTAGGCTTCCCAGGTGAAAAAGGGCATCATCACTGTCAGAGTGGCCAGGATACATAAAGAGCAGGCAAGAATTTTGAGATATCCTGTGAAACAGAATTAAATGGGATGAAGTTGTTTTTCGTTTGACTTGGTTTCGTTGAAACAACCACAGTTCACTTGGTTTGTGTGAGTCAGAACTACAGGACTGGAGCAACGAATTGGGTAAGTGCCTACCAGGGGTGGAGAACCTGTGGCTTCAAAGCCACCTATGGCCCTTTAGGTCTTCAAGTATGGCTCTTTGAGTGAATACAAACTTCATAGAATAAATCCCCTTAATAAAAGTATTTGTTCTATAAAATTTGGACTCAGTCAAAAGGCCATACCTAAGGACCTAGAAGGCTACATGTAGCCTCAAAGCTGCAGTTTCCCCACCCCTGCAAAGGAGGTTAAGACAGCCTGACAGTAAGCATTAAGGAAGAGTGGGTGGTAAAGGTCCTCTTACCAGTCAGAACATGAGGTCAGGAAGCTTCTCAGCAGGTATCAGAGACCAAGGGAAGAGGATGAGAGTCCAGGGATAAGATTCCCTTGAAAGATGAGAGAGATTACTAGGGCCAATCAAGACTGTTTCTAGAACTGACAAATCAAATGGGGAAATCAAAGCATGGAGGTAGTGATGGGTATGGGATGGTGTATAAGATAGGCACTGTGTTACTGGAACTGTAATATAAGGTCAGAATGATTCCACTAATTAAGCTGACTTTACACAAAGCTGTTGAGTTGATCAGCTTATGAATTAAGGTTCCTAGTATTCTCTCTAAGGCCATGATTGGTCCCCGAGTTGAGTATATAACTGTACTTACCAACTGAGAGTTAACAGGTACTCTTGGTGAAGGCTGCCAGCAAATAAGGTTAAAAATAAAAGAAGACCTTTGCGTGTTTCTACTTCATAGTGAATCTACAAAAGAACCAAAACAGTAAAATTTTCTCTTTCAATAGGGCTATTAGATTGGTAGACTAAGGGAATGTATCAGATATACAGGATGTCCCAAAGGTTTTAATACAGCTTTGGTGCATTAAAGCTTAAAACTGCACTAGGATTTTTAGGACTCTGTCTATTGGGCTCAATTTAAATTCAGTCTCTATTGCCATTCTTATTGAAAATATGGGGAGTTGTGGGATGATTGATGAAATAATGCAATTGGATATATTTAGAACTGATTGAATGACTCTACCCAAAGGGAAGAATCCACAGTGGGGTGCCCAGAGTGTATGGCTTGACATTATGCTGTATAACTTTTTAACCAATAAGTTAAAGGCATGAAATTTGTAGATGAAGCAAAACTGGGAGGGATAACAAGTACACTTGATGGCAGAGTGAGTCAAATCAAGTCAACAAGCCTTTATTAAGTGTTGTATGCCTGGATTGAAAATGACCTTGACAAAATAGAACAGTGGACTGAATTTTAGAAAGGATGTGATTTAGTAGGGATCAATGTTTAGTCTTATATTGAGTTTAGAAATTCAGTTTCACAAGTCTCATATGGGAGAGTTTGTCTGAAAAAGACTGAAAGGTTTTGGTAAGTTTTGTGACCAATATGAACCAAGTGGGTGATGTAGCCACCAAGTTAATATGGTTATAGGCTACGTTAAGAAAGGCATAGAATGAATCTAGGTATAAAGAGGTAATAATCCCACTGTAGCATGCCCTGGTCAGACTATACCATGAGTATTATGATCATTTCTGGTTACAGTATTTTAAAAAGAATATTAAACTTTAGAGCATACAGAGAAGGACAAATAGAATGATGAAGGCCTAGAAAACATGTCCTTCCCAGATAAATTGAAGAAATGTTAAATCTAGAATAGAGATGTCTCAGGCAAAGCAAGATAGCAATATTCAGAAGACTGTCCCTTGGAGGAGGCATTAGATTTGGGTTTATTTTGTTTTGTTATTTTTTGGGGGAGGGAGCTGCAGAGGTCAGAACTAGGAGTGATAAATGAAAATTTTCAATAAAAAATTTCAGGGTTAATGGAAGCAAAAATCTCCCTAATCATTAGAGTTGTCCAAAAGTGGTCATCTCCATATATAATGAGTTTCCCTTCACTGAAGATCTTCAAACAGAAGCTGGAAGACAACTTGTTGTGTATTTGATTGTGTGTTTTGTATAGGGAATTTCTAATTAGATATGGGTTAGATTAAAATGGTCACTGAGATTCCTTTCATATCTGAAATTCTACATGACGTGATAGCTATCTTCAAATATTTCAAAGGCTAGTATATGGAAAAGAATTTTTTACTTGTCTCTACTTTACTTGTCTCTACAGGGACCAAATGAGTGGACATTATAGAAAGGTAGCTTTTGGTTTGATGAAAGTGTTCTAACAATTAGTGTTCCCCCCAAATGGAATGGGCTATCTTGAGGGATTCCTATCTTTGGAAGTCTTTAAGCAAAGGCTAAATGTGAACTTGTTGGTATACTGCAGAGAGGATTCTTGCTTAAATTAAGGTATGCCTTGGATAAGGTATCCATGATGTCCCTTCTAGCTCTGAGATTATGTGTAAGGCTGCATTCCATACGTGATAAAATCCTAATAAAGCTGCCGCCAGCCCCAATATGCTAACTTCATTATAGACCTAGCCCCACTGAACAGCAGGCCCACTGCACCTATCTACCCCCACCCCCACCCAATGTCCTAACTTTTTTGTATATGCCTCACTGCTCACTGGAACAATAGGTGTGTCCCCAAACTTAGTTCCCACAGAAAAAGCAGGTGTGTCCATATGATGGGAACCTAGCTACTGCCTTTACCTGGTCACTGCCCCCAGACCCATTCCCACAGAAACAGGTGTGTTCTTGTATTCAATCACAATCACATCATCCATCTAGCCCAAGACAGGACCACAATAGCTAGCCAGTTGGAGGGCAGAATGACCATAATATTTAACCACTGAACCATAGATAAGCCCTCCTCCATTACCTAATCCCTTAAGAAACTCTTTCCGCCTTTTAAATATTAGTGATATTCCTCTATTCTATGTAAATTTATGTTATGTAATTGCATCTTTATCCTATAAAAACCCATCTTGCTTTCTCTGAAGGTGCTGCTTCCTCTTGGAACTTAGCCTGCTTCATGAGAGGTGTCAATCTCAATAAATGCCTATACTTGTATTACAAGTGGTCTGACTCTGAATTTTTGAGACAGTTCCACCACAGCATATCATGAAACCACAGCAATTTTAGGGTGGGCAGAGAAGTTACCTCAATAGTTTTTGTCATGCCTGGGTTTAAACCGAAATGTAAGGACTAACTCAACTACTGAACAACAAGGTTGTTTATTGTTCACTGATCAGTAGTAATACCACAGAAAAGCAGGAGCAACAATTTTTTTCTTCTATTCCTTGCACTAGATTCCCCACTTTGACAAAAGACATTCATCTTTCCTTAGAAAGCAATATGCTAAGCTTGGTTCCCAAGAATTATGAGAAGTCACCTCCTTCTGCAGTACTGCAGAACAGTGTGCAGAATGTTGCATATAATAACAGGTTTTTCTTTCAAAGCATGGATTTGCTTGATGGACTTTTTTTCTTTCATTTTTTTGTAATTCTTTATTATTCTTCAGAAGGAATTCACAATTTTATATGGCTCTAAGGAAGGGGTGATAAAGAAATCTGGTCTATATAAAAACAAAAGATATTAATTCTAGTCAGCAAGTCAGTCAGTCAGTAAACATTTACTAAGCACCTACTATGTGCCAGACATGTTACTATGTGCTGGAAATAGAAAGATAAAATTCTTCCCTTTGTGGAGCTTACTTCTAGTAGGTAAGTCAATATATAAAAAAGTATATGTTCACAACATATATAGAGTAAATTTCAAGTAATCTCAGAGGAGAAAGCACTAGATTTCAGGGAAATTGGGAAAGGCTTCTTTCAGAAGATAGACTTTGAACTGAGTCTTGAAGGATGCCATGGAAGAGAAAATTCCAGACTTGACAAATAGCCACTGAAAAGGGAAATCTATTTTAATAGAAACAATGAGTTATATCTTCCTGAGGACTTGGTATGAATAAGTACACTCTGATGACTGAATAAACTTTTGACCACGTTGATTGGTTATTTGCCACCTTGGTAATTTGGGACACATTATGTCTTCCTGCACTTTTTGTATGGAGTTGACTTTGAGAGTTCTAATCATATGTCCATAGGATATTTAAATAGAGGACCTCAATGGGGCTTACTATCACTTTCCAGTAGGCTGAGCAAATCCCTGTGTATGCCTGTACAGAATTTTCAGTATTGGTGAAATTGAAATCTGTTCAAATACACACATACATATTTATATGAATAGAGAAAGAAAGATAGAAATACATATAGATAGACAGATGATAGATAGATACACAGAAAGACAGATAAATGGACAGACCAGCAGATAGATAGAAGATAGGTCTAGGATGAACAAACTCCCATTTTTTATACTCATTAGCTAGCTCTGCAAACCTATAGATTGTGGCTGAACAGATCCTCTTGAGTAGGCTAAACCCTGGGCTCTAGCCCTAAGCAATAGATGAACCTCAGTATAACCTTTATCCAAGCTTGCCACTAAAGGTTTGCAACATTGTCTATTAACACTGACATTTCCCTTTTAAATTCCATAGTCTTGTTTAAGGGGGGAGGAGCAAAAAAAGTCAGGTTGAAATTTATGAGCTTATTGTGCTTATGAAATTGCAAAAACGAGTCAGCCTTGGCCATGCTGGCCGCAGACAAGTGTAGCTATGACTAAAATTTACCGAATGCATAAAAGGAATCAGGCCCCTTAGAGCATCATAAATTCCATCTGCCCAGCCACTCCAGCACAGTCTTGATGGATCATCGTGTCCACAAGCTTAAATGGTTGTCCTTAAAGAATGAAAGAAGCAGGCTGATTAAATACATAAACAAAACCAGCAATATCCTTCCCATCCTTGCTTTTCAAATTGGCAGGATGGGAAAGGGTTCCCAGGAGGGTAGTGTAGGCAGCTGCTTCCAAGGTGTGATTTGTAGGTTGTTCAAGAGAAGTTCTCACCTGCCCAGAAGGGCCTATTAAAAAGAAAGAATGTTCCCCAAGAAGAGTTGCTCATGACTGTCCACTCATACACAGAGACAGCAGCAATATGGAAGACAGCCCTGACTTTGGAGTCATAGGACCCAAGTTGAATCCTGGCTCTGCTATTTAACCTAAATATGCCTCAGTCTCCTCATCAGTAAATGAAGGGAATGTCATTTAATGTCCCCATATACATACATATATATATATATATTATATATATATATATTATATATATATATTATATATATATATATTATATATATATATATATAATATATATATATATATATATGGGTAGTTTAGGAGAGAACAGGTTTAGAAGAGAACAGAGCACAGAGCAAATGGGATCCAGGTCAAGTGAATTTTAATGATGGAGGAGGAGACTAGGGGGATACCTGGGGCAAATAGGAGGGAAGAGGAAAATTCTAAATGTGAAAAGGGCAGGTATGACTGAGTTTTGCAATGCAGGTTCTGGAGGAAATATGGCTAGGGGTCAGGGGTCTGTTGGGGAGTATGGAATTGGGGAACCTAAGAAGGACAGTAAATGGACAATAAACTTCACAGAATTACAGAATTCGAGAGTTGAAATGGATCCCAGTAATCACCAAGTCCAAACATTACATGAAAGGAATTTCCAGTACAACACATTTAACAAGTAGTTTTCTGCCCTCTGCCTCCCAACTAGGCTCAACAAATCATCTCCTCCTAGCTTAGACCTATTCTACTTTTGCAAAAGTAACGCTAATTCTTAGGAAGACTTCTTTGTATTTTTCCCCCTGATATCAAGCCTAAACTGACCATTTTACAATTCCTACCCAAGGACTTGGTTCTGTTTTCTGGGGTCAAGAAAATCTAGTCTCTCCTCCACAACCTTCCTTCAAATATACATATATATGTATTTTTTTTCATCCTTCAAATATTTAAAGAAAGCTCTAATCTCTCCTTTCCACCATTCTTTTCTATAAGCTAAATATCTCTAGTTCCTTTAACTCGTCCTCCTGTACCATAGAATCAAGCCTCTTCCTTCACTGTCCTGGTTGCCCTTCTATGAACATTCTTTTATCAGGTAGCTCTCAAACAATGGTGTCCTGGGCCAAAAATAATAATACAGGTAATGCCTGACTATCCAGATGAGTTTGAACTGTCTCTTTCCTCTTCCTGGAATCTATTTTTTTTTTCTTAATCGGGTTGGGGGAGGGAAGATAAACGTTTATAGAGCACCTACTATGTGCTGCTGAGTACTGTAGCAAGTGCTTCACAAATATGATCTCATTTGATCCTCACAACAACCTTGGGAGGTAGATGCTATTATTATCCTCATTTTACAGTTGAGGAAACTGAGAGAAATAGTGGTTAAATGACTTGCCCAGGGTCAAACAACTAGTAAGGGTCTGAGGTTGAATTTGAAGTTAGATCTTTTGACTCCTTGCCTCTTACTACCTAGCTGCCTCAACTTCATATAAAAAATAACCAATTCATATTAACTAGGAGGAAGTATTATTTGATTTGGGCAACACATATGTTATATATATATATGTATATGTATATACACACATATATACATACACGTACATATATTCATAACAAAAAGCATATACTGTGCACTTACTATACATTAATGTTGTATGCTACTATATCAGACTTTGAGTATGCAAATGATAAAAACAGTCTCTTACTAAATAAAGGAAAACATAAGGATAGGAATCAGGAATGGATCTATGATATAATCAATATGGTTAATTCCTAAGGAAGAAAATTCCTTCCACCCATGCAAGTCGGCACCTGATGTAATCCTATCATCCTATAACGTTGCCAAGAGCAGAGGCATCAAACTCTCCAGCAGGAAGCACCTGGCAAAGTTCATGGCTAAATCAGATTAAAATGTCATTGGGAAATGTCTTAAAAATTAAAAAAAGACAATACATCATTAATAATATTAATTTATAATTTTCTAATCTATATGCAGGCAGCAGAGATCCATTTCTATTTGAGTTTGACATGACTTGCCTAGAGCATTGATTAGTTAAGTTACTTAGGGGTTACAACCTATATGGGTCAAAAGTAGGATTTTAATCTAGGTCTTTTTCTGGTTTCAAAGCTGGTCTTCTTTAGCTGCCTTTCATATTTACAGATATGTGTGTATGCACACACCCAAATCATTCTCTATTTATATACATGTTCTTGTATTTATATACAAGTTCTGAAAAACTTTGCATTTGATTGGGTGACATGGGAGACTCTGGCACAGGACCACCCAGCATGGCATACCCACATCAAAGGAATCACTGTGCTCTATGAGAAAAGAAGAATTGAAGTAGTTCAATAAAGCAATGGGAGATATGCAAATTTAGAGAATCCACCCCAAATGTTCACATGGATAGTTTGTGCCAGACCTGTGGTAGAGTATTCCAAACTTTTATTGGTTTGATCAGATGCACTCAGACCCACTGTAACTTTACTCTAACATAGTGATGTTATTTTGGTCCTCTTCAAGAACAAAGTACAGCAACCAACATATGTGTATACATATACACATATGTATTATTTGGAGAGAGGGAGAGAAAGAGAGAGAGAGAGAGAGAGAGAGAGAGAGAGAGAGAGAGACAGAGAGACAGAGACAGAGAGACAGAGACAGAGAGACAGAGAGAGAGACAGAGAGAGAGAGACACAGAGAGAGACACAGAGAGAGACAGAGAGAGAGAGAGAGACAGAGAGAGAAGAAGAAGAAGAAGAAGAAGAAGAAGAAGAAGAAGAAGAAGAAGAAGAGGAAGAAGGAGAAGAAGGAAGAAGAAGAAGAAAGAAGAAGGAGGAGGAGGAGGAGGAGGAGGAGGAGGAGAAGGAGAAGGAGAAGGAGAAGGAGAAGGAGAAGGAGAAGGAGAAGGAGAAGGAGAAGAAGAAGAAGAAAAGAAGAAGAAGAAGAAGAATCCTGCCAAAGGCCACAAATAAGGTTCAGGTTCCATTTTTAAAATGTAGTAACATGAAGAAACAAATAAACAAATTCCAGAATGCTTATTGATGCTATCTGTCAGCTAATCAAAGAATTAAGAGGTAATTGTGTTTCCTTTTTGTTTGCTTCTAATTTTAAATGTCTAAGCTACAACTGAACAGTTGACCACAAATATTGGATTCAGTACAGGAAGTCAGAAATGGTGTGATTTAGAATGAAAGAATGTTAGCTTTAACTTCTAGTGCAGAAGGACTCTGATTCGTCTTATTCCTTCTACCTTCAATTCTACAAATTTAATTATATACTTTGCTTTGCTAACCTTCCAAGCATCTTGTTATGCTCGAAGGATTCAAAGACAAGTCTTTACCCTCCAAGAACTTGTGTTTGACTGGTAATGGGGAGGGTGCAACACACAAGGAGATAAGTAAATACAATTGATATATGAAGTCATTTCAAGAGGAAGAATGGTGCTACTAACTGGGGGAGAGATGGAGAGGAGAGGAGAAGAAAGGTATAATATAAAAGGTAGCACCTGAACCATGCTTCCAACATAGAAAATAGCACCTTCCAACATGAAGGGGAAGGAAGGATAAAGTGAATTGGAGGCAGACTTAGATTCCACTTTTACTCTGTGTGTTTAAAGAATGTAGTACTAGTAAGTTTGGACTTAGGGGGACTGGAAGTCAAAAAAACTGAATCTCTGTGTTCTCACATTTATCACTACTTGTAAAAATCTTCCATGACAATATTGTGTTTTGTTTTGTTTTGTTTTAAAGCGGGCAATATGCACACAAATATAAATGATGAGTATGTATACTATGAAGTAATGTGACAGGTTTCCATGTGTGGCTTACGAAATCTGTCTCTTCACTTTAAGGCTGCACCTCACATATAAACAGTGCTTATTGTTATAAGCAAACAGAACCTTAAACAAAGTTAATTGGATATATAATATGTTTTATCTTTATGCTGTATGCTCTTTAAGCACAAGTAGTAAGCTCTTCATGTTGGTGGCAGCAATCGGTAATATGTCTTTAAAAATAATAATACTCTGATTGACCTGTGATCTCCTTAGTGAGATCATTCCTTCCAGTGGCATAGACATAAAACATCTGTTCCTGTCTATTCTATGATATTCTTGTCCATGTTTTCCTATGAATCAGTCACTGGGGATCTAACGAACATTCTAGGGCTTTTTAGATTGCTCTTGACATTAAAAGGATACTGGTGGATCCCGTATCTTCTTTTTCCTCAACCATTTCTTCGACATACATTACTCCATTTCTTCCTCAAAATGCATTGTTTATAATGAGCATCACCATACCCTTTCTCACATACACCTCTTTCTTCTCCTTGGAATAATCCTAAATTGCAGTTCTTTGGGGGACAATCACATGACATGATTCATAGGCCTACAACAGCACTGGAAGAATATTGATATTTAGAAAGACCTTTTTCATAGTCATATAAAGAGCTTTGTAATATTCCAAAGGCAATTTCCTTTGGGAGCATTTGTTAGCATCACTGCCACTAAATGCTGTTGCTAATATTATTATTGATGCAATTGTTGCTATAGTCCTTACCTGTGATTTCATCAGTGTGATTATTTCCTAGTATAGAAACTCCCTGTGTTGATGCAGATTAGCAATTTATCTGACACAAAATCTTGGAGAATTTCTTGGGATCACTGACAGGTTGAACACCTTACCTATGTTCCCAGAAACAAGACTGAAATCTAGGTTATCCTAACCTCTTTCTGCTATGCTGTGCTGCCTCCTATGATGATAACTTTGATACTCCTACTTCCCAGCTTCTGTGTTGATTTACCATTTAAAGTATATTTTTATTAGCCAAGGATGAGTTCCTGATAGTCATGGCTCACTACAAAAGAGTACTGTGGAGATGAAAGACTCATTATAGGGAGAGGTGCCTGAAAGGGGCCTCAGGGATCTCCAGGGATAGAAATATCCTGCCTCAACTAAGCATGAAACAACAAATTCTGGAATGATAAATTATGAAAGTTTACAATACAAGTTCCATAGAATAAAAATACATTTTATAGCTTTCCTTTCTTTAGTCTTTAGGATCTCTTACTAGTATTAAATCTAATTAACTGTTGACTCACTATTCCTAAGGAAACCTAAGAGTAGAGTTCCTACCCACTCCCCTACCTTGGACAGAAACGTATCTGATATGATAAAATTACCAAGGAAGGTATACTCTTTTACTAGAGAGTCTTAATAAGTAGATGTACTCTAATGTCAAAAGCAATAGGAGGCAGGTGCTCAGGCCCATGCTCTGGGGGCCATAACATGGCTCTGAGTGGGGAAGCTGGAAGTGAGGACCAGCTGGGTGAGAAGTGGAACATTCCAGCCAAGGTTCTTAGGGAAGCCCTGAGGGAAGGGGCTGCAGGGTGTGGAGCCCTGGAGCAGCCTCAGCCATGGCCTGTGGCCTTCCTACCTGGCTTCAGCATCTTGCACATCAAGAATCAGCTGAGGTGCTCCACTAAGTGTTCATGTACTGGAAGCAGGGTCAGCAAATGGAAAAATTGTCAGCTAAGAAAAAATAAAACTCAAAAAACCAAGAGAAGGGGCAGAGCCAAGATGGCAGAGTAGAAAGAGAACTTCCAAGGCACTCTTCCCCCAGATCACCTCCAAACTATGTAAAAGGGGACTCTGAACAATTTCTGGAGCCCCAGTACCCACAGAACAACACAGAGAAGCTAACCTCCCGCTGAAGACAGCCCAGCAGGAAGGAGCAGCACGCACTCAAAGAGCCGAGCCCAGGTCCGCTTGAGCCATGGTTTTATCCCCAGGATGGCCGCGCCAGCAGCTGGCTGGAGGCACCCCAGAACACCAACAGCTGTGGTGATTCCAGAATTGTCAAGACAGATATGCCTAGGACAAAGTGAGAGGTTAGTACCCTATGGACTTTGGGACCAGTATTTGGGGAACGCATCGGCTTGCTCCCCTGGGGGCTAGAAGCCACTGAGGAGACATGCCATTATGCAGTTTTCAGAGGCAGCTCCAGCTCCGAGCCTGCGAACTGTAGGGAGATCCAGCAAGCAGTCCTGGGGGTAATCGCTCTTGCTTTAACCTCCCTTTATCTGGATTGTGATCTGGGGTGGAGGTCGTGGGGTGGATATGCAGCTTGCCAGAAATGGAAGTTGCATCCCCAAATGTTCCAGACGGAAGCTCCCCTGTCTGGTGGCAGAGTCCTACTGTGGCAACAAGCCCAAAAGTCAAGTAATTAAGTGGCAACATGCCAAGGCAAAGGAAACAAATTAAACAGAAAAATGCAACATTAGAATTCAACTCCTATTTTGAGGGCAAAGAGGATCGAAGCATGGAACAGGAGGAGGACTATGAGGTCAGAAATCCTACTCCAAAAGCACCAAAGGAAAATATGAGCGGGTTACAGGCCATAGAGGACCTTAAGAAGGACTTTAAAAATCAAATAAGAGAAGTGGAGGAAAAATTGGGAAGATAAATGAGAAGGATGCAGGAAAAATATGAAATGGGGATCAACAACCTGACTGAGGAAAACACCTTAAAAAATAGACTAACTCAAATGGCAAAGGAGGCCCAAAAGGACAATGCGGAGAAGAATGCCTTAAAAAGACAAATTTGCCAGATGGAAAAAGAATCTCAAAAGTTCACTGAGGAGATTCATTCCTTCAGAGTTAGACTGGAGCAAATGGAAGTTAATGACTTTATGAGAAATCAAGATGCTGTTAAGCAGACCCAAACAAATGAAAGAATAGAAGGCAATGTGAAATATCTCATGGGAAAAACCACTGACCTGGAAAATAGATCCAGGAGAGATAATTTAAAAATTATTGGACTACCTGAAAGCCATGGTCAAAGAAAGAACCTAGAAATCACCCTTCAAGAAATTCTCAAGGAAAATTGCCCTGATGTTTTAGATCCAGAGGGCAAAATAGAGGTTGAAAGAATCCACTGATCACCTCCTGAAAAAGATCCCAATAAGAAAACTCCCAGGAATATTATAGCCAGGTTCGAGAATCCCCAGATCAAGGAGAAAATACTCCAAGAATCCAGGAAGAAACAATTTCAATATTGTGGAAACACAATCAGAATAGCACAGGACAGGGGCGGCTAGGTGGCGCAGTGAATAGAGCGCCGGCCCTGGCGTCAGAAGGACCTGAGTTCAGAGCCAGCCTCAGACACTTAATCCACACAAACAAAAACCTAGCCATGTAACCTTTGGCAAGTTACTTAACCCCAATTGCCCTAAAGGGGCGGCTAGGTGGCGCAGTGAGTAAGAGCACCGGCCTCAGAGTTGGAATGACCCGAGATCAGATCTGGCCTCAGAAAATGAGCACCCCCACATAAATAATGACAAGCCGTGTAACCTTGAGCAAGTTACTTAACCCCAATTGCTTTAAAAAAAAAAAAGAGAATAGCACAGAACCTGGCAGCTTCTACACTGAGGGATCGAAGGGCATGAAATATGATATTCCAGAGAGCAAAAGAACTGGGACTGAAACTAAGGGTCACCTACTCAGCAAAACTGAGTATTTTGTTTCAGGGGAAAATATGGTCATTCAGTTGAATAGAGGACTTTCAAGCATTCTTGAAGAAAAAAACAGAATTGAATAGAAAATTTGACATCCAGACACAAGAAGCAAGAGATGCCTGAGAAGGTAATCAGGGAAAAGAAATCAAAAGGAACTTATCAAAGCTGAACTATTTACATTCCTACATGGAAAAACAATAACTGTGACTGATGAAACCTTTCTCCGTATGAAAATAATGGAAGAAGGGTGTATGGTCATATAAATACATATGTGAATGTGTGTATATATGTTTACAGTTATACATGGATAGAGGGCATAGGTTGAATTTGTTGGGAAGGGAGAATACTCAAGGCATGAAATTATGAGGTGAGAGAGGAAAGTGGCAAGAGGAGATGGGGAGAGACAGGGTAGGGTAAACTATCCCATGTAGAAGAAGCAAGGGGAAGTGGTTGCAAAGGAGGGGGAGAATAAGGAAGGCTAAAAAGGCAAAACCACATTCACATTGAATTTGGTTCAGGGAGAAAATGACATACATACTAAATGGGATATATCAACCTGCAGCAGGATAGGGGGAAGGGGGATGAGAGGAGGGATGATGGATGGGAGGGCATCCTTGGGGTGAGGGGAGGTTGGAAGTACCCACTATAGAAGAGGGACAGGATCATGTAGGGAATGGACCAGGTGGGGGGTGGGATGAGTGGGAGGGAATTATAAGCAGCCTTGTACAATATATCTACTATGATAATGTTTTGCATAGCTAGACATGTACAACATATACTGAATTACTTATCTCCCCAGAGGGAAGGGGTGACAAGGGAGGAAGGAAATGGATCTGAAATTCGAGGTCTTAACATTAAATGTTCCAAATATATATATATATAAATACTATTATTAATACTCTTTTGCTTGTAATAGGGAGATAAGATGTGCAGGCATTGGGACACAAAGATTCACCTTCCTCTAATGGAAAAGTTGATGGGGGTATGGGAGAAGGTTTGGGAGAGAGCAGATTGGAGGAAGCAATATCTTGGGACTGCTATTCTGGGAGGATGGGTAGGGGAATAACGGGGGGAAAATGATTGTAACTCAAAATGTGGCAGAAATGAATGATGTAAAACAGAAGTTAATAAAGCATTTGTTAAAAAAAATACACAGAAGTGAAGAAGTGAATAAGAGGAACTTCAGAAGTATATTCAGTCAGATTACTTTTGAAAGAAACATGTAGAATTTATTATACAGGGTGTTACAAAACTCTTAGTGCAGTTTTAAGGTATTAAAGCTTGAAGTGGCTGTGTATACATTTTTCTTCCTTTTTGGAGGGGGGAATGTAGGGCAACTGGGGTTAAGTGACTTGCCCAAGGTCACATGGCTAGTTTTTGTTAAGTGTCTGAGGTTGGATTTGAACTCAGGTCCTCCTGACTCCATGACTGGCACTGTATTAACTGTACCACCTAGGCACCCCTACATTTTTTTAAACAAATGCTTTATTAACTTCTGTTTTACATCACTCATTTCCGCCAGATTTTGAGTTACAATCATTTTCCCCCCATTATTCCCCAACCCAACCTCCCAGAATAGCAGTCCCACAAGATATCGCTTCCTCCAATATGCTCTCTCCCATACCTTCTCCCATACTGCCATCGACTTTTCCATTAGAGGAAGGTGAATCTTTGTGTCCCAATGCCTGCACATCTTATCTCCCTATTACAAGCAAAAGAGTATTAATAATAGTATTTATATATATTTGAGACATTTAATGTTAAGACCTCGAATTTCAGATCCATTTCCTTCCTCCCTTGTCACCCATTCCCTCTTGGGAGATAAGTAATTCAGTATATGTTGTACATGTCTAACTATGCAAAACATTATCATAGCAGATATATTGTACAAGGCTGCTTATAATTCCCTCCCACTCATCCCACCCCCCACCTGGTCCATTCCCTACATGATCCTGTCCCTCTTCTATAGTGGGTACTTCCAACCTCCCCTCCCCCCAAGGATGCCCTCCCATCCATCATCCCTCCTCTCATCCCCCTTCCCCCTATTCTGCTGCAGGTTGAGATATCCCATTTAGTATGTATGTCATTCTCTCCCTGAACCAAATTCAATGTGAATGTGGTTTTGCCTTTTTAGCCTTCCTATTCTCCCCCTCCCTTGCAACCACTTCCCCTTGCTTCTTCTACATGGGATAGTTTACCCTACCCTGTCTCTCCCCATCTCCTCTTGCCACTTTCCTCTCTCACCTCATAATTTCATCCCTTGAGTATTCTCCTTTCCCAACAAATTCAACCTATGTCCTCTATCCATATATAACTGTAACCACATACACACACATTCACATATGTATTCATATGATCACACACCCTTCTTCCATTATTTTCATAGTGTGAAAAATATCATCAGTCACAGTTATTGCTTTTCCATATAGGAATGTAAATAGTTCAACTTTGATAAGTTCCTTTTGATTTCTTTTCCCTGATTACCTTCTCATGCATCTCTTGCTTCTTGTGTCTGGATGTCAAATTTTCTATTCAATTCTGGTTTTCTCGTCAAGAATGCTTGAAAGTCCTCTATTCCACTGAATGACCATATTTTCCCCTGAAACAGAATACTCAGTTTTGCTGGGTAGGTGACCCTTGGGTTCATTCCCAGTTCTTTTGCCCTCTGGAATATCATATTCCATGCCCTTCGATCCTTCAGTGTAGAAGCAGCCAGTTCCTGGGCTATTCTGATTGTGTTTCCACAGTATTGCAATTGTTTCTTCCTGGCCGCTTGTAGTATTTTCTCCTTGATCTGGGGATTCTGGAACCTGGCTATAATATTCCTGGGAGTTTTCTTTTTGGGATCTTTTTCAGGAGGTGATCGGTGGATTCTTTCAACCTCTATTTTGCCCTCTGGATCTAAAACATCAGGGCAGTTTTCCTTGAGAATTTCTTGAAGGGTGATTTCTAGGTTCTTTCCTTGATCATGGCTTTCAGGTAGTCCAATAATTTTTAAATTGTCTCTCCTGGATCTATTTTCCAGGTCAGTGGTTTTTCCCATGAGATATTTCACATTGCCTTCTAATCTTTCATTTGTTTGGATATGCTTAACAGCATCTTGATTTCTCATAAAGTCATTAACTTCCATTTGCTCCAGTCTAACTCTGAAGGAATGAATCTCCTCAGTGAACTTTTGAGATTCTTTTTCCATCTGGCAAATTCGACTTTTTAAGGCATTCTTCTCCTCATTGCCCTTTTGGGCCTCCTTTGCCATTTGAGTTAGTCTATTTTTTAAAGTGTTGTTTTCCTCAGTCAGGCTGTTGACCCTCATTTCATACTTTTCCTGCATCCTTCTCATTTCTCTTTCCAATTTTTCCTCCACTTCTCTTATTTGATTTTTAAAGTCCTTCTTAAGGTCCTCTATGGCCTGCAACCCGCTCATGTTTTCCCCTGGGGCTTTTGGAGCAGGACTTCTGACCTCGTAGTCCTTTTCCCGCTCTATGCCCCCAAAATAGGAGTCTAGGGTTACATTTTTCTGTTTCCTTTGCCTTGGCATGTTCCCACTTAATTGCTTGACTTTTGGGCTTGTTGCCACACTATGGCTTTAAGGCCAGATAGGGGAATTTTCATCCCTAACGTGTGGGGGGCAACTTCTGTTTCTGGCAAGCTGTAAACCCACCCACGACTTCCACCCTAGATCACAATCCAGATCCAGGGAGGTTAAAGCAAGAACGATTACCCCCCAAGACTGATCGCTGTATCTCCCTACACTTTGCAGGCCGGGATCCGGAGCTGCCTCTGAAAACTACAAAATGGCATGTCTCCTCAGAGGCTTCTAGCCCCCAGGGGAGGGAGCTGACGCATTCCCCAAATACTGGTCCTAAAGTCCATAGGACACTAACCTCTTACTTTGTCCTAGGCATGTCTATGTTGATAATTCTGGAATCGCCACAGCTACTGGTGTTCTGGGGTTCCTCCAGCCAGCTGCTGGCCCTGCCGCCCTGGGGCTAAAACCTCGGCTCATGCAGACCTGGGCTAGGCTCCCTGTGCTCTGCTAGCTGCGCTCTGCCAGGTCCCAGACCACTGCCCTGGTCCTTCCTGCTTGGCTGCTGGGCTGTCCTCAGCGGGAGGTTAGCTTCTCTGTGTTGTTGTGTGGGTGCTGGGGCTCCAGAATTTGTTCAGAGTCCCCTTTTACATAGTTTGGGGGGAATCTGGGGGCAGAGTTGCTTGGAAGAAGAGCTGTTTCTACTCCGCCATCTTGGCTCTGCCCCCTCCCCCCCAGTTCTGTGTATTTTTTAAAAAAGTTTCAATATTTCTCTCTGTTTCTTTTTCTGTCTTCCTCTATTTCTGTTTCTCTTTGTCTCTGTCTCTCTGCCACTCTCTGTCTCTCTGCCTTTCTACATCTCTCCCTTTCTCTCTTCCCCTTTTCTCTCTGAGTGTGTTTCTGTCTCCGTGTCTCTCTCCCTCTCTCTGTCTCCCTCTCTCTGTCTGTCTCTCTCTGTCTCTCTGTCTCTGTCTCTATGTCTCTCTCTGTCTCTGTCTCTCTCTCTCTCTCTGTCTCTCATAGAGGTTAAATGATCTCTCTCTTTGCTCCCCTTTTCTCTGTTTGAATGTGTCTCTGTCTTTCTCTCTGTCTCTGTCTCTCTCCCCCAACTTTAGCTATCCTCTTTCCCCAAGTCCTTCCCCCATCCCCTTTCAAAACCAAAAGAAAGAAAAGAAATAAAAATAAAAATCCCTTGTAACAAATAAGCATGATCAATTAAAATCAATTCACATACTGGTCTGCCATGTATTTTCAAGATTATTGTTTAGGAATCTATTTTCATTATAAGGGACTCATTTTTAAATAGATTTTCATTTCATTGTGTCGATTGACAGTTCCTGTAATCATCCATGAGCTTGACAGTTTAACCAGTGTTCAATTTGCATATATGTTAGTGAGTTGCTATTTCCCTTATAGCCTGTATGCTGACAGTTCCTATTAAATCTCTCTCTTTCTTGAACAAAACTATGTGATTATTTTGTGAGGTATACCTCTGCAGGTGTTCTATGACTAAGGTCTATACAAGATCCTAGGAGTCAAAAGCTCTTAGATCCATAGCTGGAAGGGATCTTAAAGACCATTTAGTCCTCATTTTGCAAATGAGGAAACTGAGGCTCAGAAAGGTTTAATGATTTGTCCAGCATTTCACAGGTAGTAAGCCACAGAAGTCGGATTTGAACACAGATGCTCTGGTTCTGGAGCCAATGCAGTTTCAGCCTCACCACCAAAAAGCTAACTCAGTAAGCTAGTGGAAATGGGCAGTTCCACCTCCTCGAGGGTAGCTAGGTGGTACAGTGAATAGAACATTGGCCCTGGAGTTCAGCTCCAGCCTCCCACACTTACTAGCTGTGTGACCCTGGGCAAGTTACTTAATCTTGTTTGTCTCAATTTCCTTATTTGTAAAATCAGTGGGTGAACAAAATGGTAAAACAGTCCAGTATTTTTGCCAAGAAAACCTAAATGGGCTCATAAAGAGTCAGACACAACTGTAATGACTCCAGCAACAACAGCAACAACCTCTTCTAAAAAGCTGTTTAATAACTGTCTCATGGACCTGCATGGTCTCCTTTTGTCATTTCCTGGGGAATTAGATGATATTGAAGTCTCTGGGTATGTTAAGACACTGAAATAGTGGTTCTATAACATTATATTGACATATTCAGAGACTTCAACACCTTTGAAGCGCTGTGAAGCCATTTTAGTAGCCCCTGTCCTGCAACTAACATCCTTTCTCAGGTTGAAAAAAGAAGAGTAAACTCTAAGGCCTTGAACACATTTTAGAGATTGGAGTAGTTACATTGGTCATCATTGTCACTGAATTTTTCCCCTTACACAGTATGAAGGGACCAACAATGAAGTGGAAACCATGACCATATGCCTAGACTTCTGTGAGTTTGCTCCAAGTATTAACAAGCTTTTTTGCCCAGCTATCTGGGTAAATAAGGAGTGGGTAAGAGTCTTAGATTCAGCCTTCATGGAAACTAAAATCAAAGTTAAAAAATGACTTGTGCTTTGGGTCATCTGAAAGAAACTCTATTTTTGTTCATTTTACCCATGTTCCCCTTAAAATCCTTCAGTGTTCTTACTTTAGGTCTGGGCCCTTTGTCCAGTTGACAAGGTTGGAGTTCTGAGCCTTTTGGTCCAAGAAATCCTATGTAATTGATTTCTGAGGGAACAGTGTTAGTGATACGGCTGTGTCCATATTGCTATAGGCCAATCAGATCAGCTTTAAACAAGTCAGTTAGACATCAGGAGTTGTCTTAAAGTCACACGAGTGAGGAGATGACAGTTTTTATGGCCCTTCCTTAAAAGTGACCTATAGTGAATGGGAGGCTTTTTTCCCCCTTTGTTTCAATCCTGTTTACCACAGGTAACTTTTCATTGTTATTTTTTTAAGGGGTGGTGACAGGGGAAAAGCAATATAAAGAATTAAGAATTAATTTGCTTTCTAGCAATCCCATCTAGTATTCCTGGGCGGACAGTCAATCTTAGATCATTATGTTCAATACTATTATGAGAGCATATCCATTTAGACTTCTCCATGCTATAATCATAGCTAATTTAGTTCTTTGGATTGCCAATCATACCTTTTTCACCTAGATATTAAAAAAAAGTGATTTCAGATACCTAATGTGAGAGACACTGTGGAATAGTGGGTAGAGAGTCAACTTCAAATCAGGAAGATCTTGGTTAAAGTACTCTCTGTGACATGTAATGTCTATATGCTTCTGGGAAAGTCACTTAACTTACCCCAGTCAACTAAGACTAAAGAGTGCAGAGAATTGTGGATCTGCATTGGTGGAGCAAGTTCCCCACTGGGAGATCACTGAACCAATGAAATCACATGTAGCTATGGGTATGATTGAATGGGGTCTACTGATGCAACAGTTAGAAAGATGGAACAAATTAGAAAGTTGACAAACTGTGTTTCTGTTTATACTTGGTTCTCAAAATGAATTCACAATATACATTTCTTCCTATGCTTGACTTTTCAAATATAATTGGGTCTGCCTTGATTAATTAGAAGACATAATAAATAAAAGCTCTTTACATTTTGCAAGTATGTTTGAATCCCTAAAATATTGTATTGCACACCAGGAAGACAGGTACATCAAATTCCCAGGCACCCAGGGTATCTTGAGGGAAAAAGAAAACAAGAAAAAAAATTACCCACTATTTTACAGCTATGTAATATTACAGTATGATTGGCCATTTATTTGGATTAATAATATTTTTAAGTATATTTTCCTGTGATTCTTAGAATGTTAGAGCTAGAAGGGTGCTTAGAGATCGTCCCATCCATTCTTCTCATTTTTATGGATTATAACAACAAAAACATCTAAAAACTGAGGCCCAGAGAGACTAAGCTACTTGCAGAAAAGATACAATAGGGAGAATGAGGTATTGTAGGGCATGATGACAGCAGAAGGGGGCAAAGGCAATACGTCATACTGAGCATTCCTCCTGAGGGAGATTTCCCTTGAGCTTCATATTGACACTGCTTAGAATAAGAAATCAGTAATAGGTGTTTACATCTGCACTTATGACACTCAAATAGTAAGAAGAAGGCAGATTGTGACTGCTGGATTAAGTTGGACTTTAGGTTATGCTGGATGGAGCTTGTGTTGCTAGTGAGTGGGATGAGTGTGGGGAGAGAACTGTTGAGTCTGGGAGGAGCAGTGCTTGATATGGATCTTTTCTTGGGATCTCCTTTAGTCTTGGTCTTTCTTTTTTAAAGATTTATTTTATTTTATTTTATTTTGCTTTTTGCAGGGGGAGGGCAGGGCAATTGGGGTTAAATGACTTGCCCAAGGTCACATGGCTAGTGTTTCCTGTGTATCATCACTATGGTATGTGAGGGGTTATTTGTATTGATCTGGGGATATGACTCCTTCCCCTTTAAAAGCCCTTACCCCAAAATGGTGGGTTGAAATTGGAGGAGTGAGTCATCTTGAAAACTATGATAAGATTGACCCAAAAGTTCAATCTAGAGCTCAGCCTAGGTTGCATTTTAAAACTGTATTAGCTGAGTTTATACTTGGTTTGCTATCCCTAGTAAAAGTGGAAGAATGTCCATTTCTAAGCATCCTGTATCTGTAAAAATACAGCAGTGCAACTGTAATGTCTTGTAACAATAATTAGCCCATTTAAAGTCTAAAAGGCAACACGAACCCCTAAGTTACATTTTGTTCTCTCTTTGTTGGATTTAGGGAGTTTATTTTAGATGAAAAGTTCTGTATTCAGTCAAAATAGCTAGGAGTCTCCAATTAGGAAAATTCCCAATATGTAGGCTCTGTGCTTATCTCCCTCTAGTTAATCTAATTCTTCACCTCTTTGCCATTATGGCAAAATTCAATTTACTGGAAACATTTGGGTAAGGAAAGAGCAGATCGCGTTATAGTATTTGCATGTAAATAGGCATCAGGAGAGGAAGAGCTGCTCTCTTCTTGGGATCTCCTTTAGCCTTGATCCTTCTTTCTTTCTTTTTTTTAATTTATTTTATTTTTATTTTGCTTTTTCTCAGAGGGGAGGGCAGGGCAATTGGGGTTAAGTGACTTGCCCAAGATTACATGGCTAGTAAGTGCTAAGTATATGAGGCTGGATTTGAACTCAGGTCCTGACTCCAGGGCTGGTACTCTATTCACTGCACCACCTAGCTGCCCCTAAAATTTCTTTTAACTACTCTCCTACCCTGCTGGGTCACTATCCCAAGTCCTTTCAAATCATCCTGAGGACTCCATTTTTAGTAAAGGTATCAGGAAAGTGGGTGGAACTGGAATAAGGAGATTCTTTTCCATTCCAGTGTGTATTCTCGATGCCACATGAGTCAGCTTAGCAGCAAGACTAAAAGAATCTGGATGGAGTTTGTAAAATTGGTGACCTTTGTACAATCCCTTATCCAACCCCTGGAATACACAATTACTGTTTTCCCTATTAAGTAAAAACTAACAAAAAATCTTGTCCTTCTGAGTTTTAGCACTACCAATGCTTCTCTTACATGGTTATATCCTTTTATAGTCATCCTATTACCTGCTCTTGCTTACATCCTCTGGGCATGTCTTTTGAAAATCTAAGTTAGTGGATCTATGAATTAGTCCAACTAGTCTACAAAACAGTTTGGAATTATACAAGAAAATTCACTAAACTTTTCCTATCCTTTGACCTCAAAATCTGAATGGTGGGAATTTACCCCAAAGAAGTCAAAGACAAAGGGAAGAGCCCTAAATATACCAAAATATTTACAGCAGGTGTGTGTGTGTGTGTGTGTGTGTGTGTGTGTGTGTGTGTGTGTGAGAGAGAGAGAGAGAGAGAGAGGGAGAGAGAGAGAGAGAGAGAGAGAGAGAGAGAGAGAGAGAGAGAGAGAGAGAACAGAATAAAATAAACCAAGGAGATGCCTGTGAACTAGAGAATGAATGGACACATTCTGATGTATCAGTCTTTGAATATTTTTCTATTACTCAAGAAGTTCCAGTGGCTTTCTCTTGTCTTCATGATGAAATACAAACTCCTCTGGCTTTTAAGCCCCTTCCCAATCTGACCCCAACCTCACTCTTCAGATTTGCTACCCCTAATAGTAATGGGTACTTTACATTCTAGCATAAGTAGCCTAGCTTACTGTTCCTCATATATGATGTTTCATTTCTCATCTCTGTGTCTTGTTATAGGTTGTTTTCTTATCTAGACAAGACACCAGAACCAAATTGGGTTGTTTCAGTCTTTAGGCATTTGTATTGGGAGACTAGCCAATGCTCTTAGCCCTTATAAATATAACCAGAATGCTCTGCTGACACAATCTCCATATGAAATTTAGAACATGAATATAATCTGTAACCAGTTCTGGTCCACAAACTCCCATGATGAAAAGGATCTTCAATTGTCTATGGACCTGAAACTGGCATGCATTAGAAAGATTAGTCAACCATGGCTGTCCTTGTTGGTCTGACTCCTTTTTGCCTGCCTGAATTTAAATGAGAGAAGAGATATATAAATGTAAGAAGAGGACCCTCCCCATCTGAGGCCAGCAAATGAAGGTTGAGTGAATATGGGACTTTGCTCTTTGCCATGGCATTCATTCTTTCCTGCATTAGGTGAGAGAAAATAGAGATGAGAAAAAAAAAAAAAGGAAATCCCGGTGGCCTGGACTTTTAAATATGGTTCATGGGAAGTGGCGGGGTCGAGGAGGGGGCTGGAGCGTGGGGGGCGCGGCGGCGGCGGCGGCGGCGGTAGCGGCTGCAGCGGCGGCGGCGGCGGCTGCAGCGGGGCCCGGGCCGGGGGCAGCGGGGGCCGCCAGTGGGGCGGCGGGAGGCGCGGGCGAGGCCGCCATGGCCAAGCAGTACGACACGGTGGAATGCCCCTTCTGCGACGAAGTGTCCAAGTACGAGAAGCTAGCCAAGATCGGCCAGGGCACCTTCGGTGAAGTCTTCAAGGCCAAACACCGACAGACTGGCAAGAAGGTGGCCCTGAAGAAAGTGCTGATGGAAAATGAAAAGGAGGGGTTTCCCATCACTGCCTTAAGGGAGATCAAGATTCTCCAGCTTCTCAAACATGAAAATGTGGTTAACCTAATTGAGATCTGTAGGACCAAAGCCTCTCCCTACAACCGATGCAAAGGCAGCATCTACCTGGTGTTTGATTTCTGTGAACACGACCTTGCTGGGCTGCTAAGCAATGCCCACGTCAAGTTCACTCTGTCCGAAATCAAGAAGGTGATGCAAATGTTGCTCAATGGTCTCTACTACATCCATCGGAACAAGATTTTGCATCGAGACATGAAAGCTGCTAATGTGCTCATCACTCGGGATGGGGTCCTGAAGTTGGCCGATTTTGGTTTGGCCCGGGCTTTTAGTCTGGCCAAGAACAGCCAGCCAAACCGCTACACTAACAGAGTGGTGACCCTCAGAGCTGCTGCTTGGAGAACGTGACTATGGCCCCACAATAGACCTTTGGGGTGGAGGCTGCATCATGGCAGAGATGTGGACCCGTAGCCCTATCATGCAGGGTAACAAAGAGCAGCACCAGCTGACCCTCATCAGTCAGCTCTGTGGTTCCATTACCCCAGAGGTGTGGCCCAATGTGGATAAATATGAGCTCTATGAGAAACTGGACCTGCCTAAAGGACAGAAACGGAAGGTAAAAGAGCGGCTCAAAGCCTACGTCAAGGACCCTTATGCACTGGACCTCATTGACAAACTGCTGGTGCTGGACCCCACGCAGCGCATTGACAGTGATGATGCTCTCAACCATGATTTCTTCTGGTCAGACCCCATGCCCTCGGACCTCAAGAACATGCTCTCCACTCACAGCACTTCCATGTTTGAGTACCTGGCCCCACCCCGGCGGAGAGGGGGCGGGCACATGCCCCAGCAGCCAGCCAATCAGAGCCGCAACCCCGCAGCCACTAATCAGACAGAGTTTGACCGAGTGTTCTAAGGGCACATGCAAGATTGGTCCTTTTGGTGTTGGGTTTTTGTTTTTCATAGATAATGTGTATATATATGTGTGACTATTATGTTGCTGAGATTATGGGGCATTTTTAATTGTTTCCCATTGCACATATCTATTTTTTTAAACTTTTGCTCTAGGCATCAGGGATCCCAGCTAGCATTTAGCCTGGACTGAATTGGCTTCAAGCTAGCTAATAGGGATGGAGCTAGACTGATGGAAAGACATGGCAACATCTGCCTACTCCATCTCCGGGACCCACATTTCTGGATGACATTTGGCACTGTCTTCCCCTCTAGAAGATATTTCTGTTTTTTGAGGGGAGCAGGCAGAGTGTCCCCAGGCTGTCCTATTTTCTGGGTCGTCCTCGAAATCCTATAGGCTTCTCTTCCTTCCTCTATTAGAGGGTTAGATTATTTTGGATAGCCTTGGGACCTCTGTTATTAGAAAAATCCCTAACAGCTTCTTTGAGTCTTGCCTATGGAGAGAGTTCCTGTTGACTGATGGAAAAATCCGACATTCCCGCACTGTGTATTCTGGGAGATACCTTCCATGGAGTGAACCCCTGGGAATCCAAAGGAATCAGTTGGGTCTGGTCCCTCCCTGATCCCACTGTAGCTTGGAGGGCAGAAGAGCAATTTTGGTTTTCTTTTTAGAGGAATTGTATCATGTTAACCTCCATTTGATTTTTGCTTGGCAACACTGGTTATAATTAAAAGTTGACTTTTCATAAAAAAAAAAAAATAAATATGGTTCATTTTTTATAGCTCTCATTGCAGGGAAACCTTCTGTGACATTGGCTTCTTTGCAGCTCCTTCCTACCAATTTCTCCCCCAGTGTTTCTAGTTCTATCCTCTAGGACACAAACAGAACAAGAGTAATCCCTTTTCTAACTGACAGGCATTTAAATACCTTAAGATGGCTATTCTGTCCCCTGTTGAATTTCCTCTTCCCCAGTTCCTTCAATCTATATTCTGAATATTCTCCAATTTATCAATGGCATTTCTAAAATATGATGCAAAGTTCAATGAAGTATTATAAATGTGGTTTGACCAGTGAAGAGAACTCTGAGACTATTTTGGGACTAGAACCCAGGTCTTTTTCATTTTCTACCCCAAGTTGGAGTCTGCAAAATTATTTTTTTTAAGTATTTTGATAACTGCATTTCAAATACAGTTTTCCCCATGTATTTTATTTTATGTGCCTTAAATTTTTATTTTGCAAAGGGGTCCCTAAGCTTGACCAGTGTGCCAAAGGATACTATGTCAAAAGAAAGGTTAAGAACTGCTTTGGGTCATAGCTGGTATCAGCCTTTTTAGAATACTTAGGTACACAAAAGCTCCAGTAACAAAATGGTAAACTGTCTTTCCTTGTTGTGGACATCAGCTAGCTTTATGATGTTGTATATAAAGAGAGAATAGCTCAAAAAATATGTTTTGTTTAGTCATCAGAAAAAAAAAAATTCACAGCCCTGGCAAACTACCCCTGGTCTGTGTTTCTGTAATCTGTGCTTCTGAATCTTTGTATTCATCATGAATGTAACATCTGCTATTCAAGTCCAAGACTGAATCCTCTCAACAAAGCTGTATCTTTCCACATATTCATTCAAAATAGGCTTTGTGTGGGAGGGTCACTCAGTCCTGCTGGTGGGAACATTTGATTGGATTCTCAAATTCAGGTTCTCCTCCTGATCATTTTAAACAAAGACCAACCTGAACCAACATTCTAGTTTTGTTTTCAGGGAATGCAGAAGTTTCTTTTGAGGCCTCTTAGAATCATTTCCCCAAGTTTAGATTTGTTGTGGTTCATTATAGCAGGCCAACCCATCCGGAAGTTGTTATTGTCTACCTTTCTGGAGTGTTTTAGGTCATACCAGAGCCCTTACTTCTAACGTGTTCCTGAAGCAAAATTCCTATAAAAGGGAAAGGGAAAACACACACACACACAGCAAAGAAAAAAAAATACAAAAAAACTTGTTATAGTGAATCACTGGCAACATATTCATTTTAATGGGCATTTTACTTTTAAGAGTCCAACAGCTGTTCTTCCTCTGAATTAGGGACACAAAAAGAACATATTTCACTTTTATACCAGTAAAAAAAATAAGCAAGTATAAAATGCATGTATACATCCTCAGTACAATCCAGCATGTGTCTGCTAATGACTTCCCTTCATTTCTTCTTGTTCCTCTAAAGTGTTTTTTTTTTCCTTCCTTTTTCCCGAGGAGACTGGGCTTCATCATTAAAAAGATCTGCAGGAAGTCAGCACATGTTACTGCTCCAAATATACTGCAGCAGACAAATAATGACACGGTTACATAAGAACAAGGCCCCAATTAAAGGCTTCATTTATCAGAAAAGCCAGCTGTGAGGAGGCCAACCCCAGAGCCTCCACAGACTCATACAACCTGACAGGCATGGAGCTTAAAAATGATGCATGAGATGAGATGTTGGAGGGGCTGTCTCGGCACAGTGACATGACTGGCTCTGTTTTCTGCCTTTCTCCTCCTTGACGGGAGTGAGAAGAAAACTGGGAGCTCTCGGGCTCTGTGTTGTTATTGGATTCTCCAGCCTTAGATGAGATGGCTTGCCCTCTCTTTGCTCTAGGTCTCAAGCATGCTTTCAAGATAAGAGAACTGTATTCAAGAGATAGAGGAAAGTACTGGTAACTATATAAGTTTAGGGTCAGTAAGCAGGAATCTGGCCCCCAGAATGTCTCTACCAGAACCTTCAATTTTCCTGTTAGCCTGTTTTTTAATACTGAGAAGGTTTTTATGAACTCAAGACTCCTCCCCTCCCACAAGTAAATTTAAACTACTCCAGGTAATGGAAATGCCTTAAGTCATCTTTTAAGAGGTGTTCTTAATCTTTGGTAGACTGATAAAGCTTATGGACCCCACCTCAGAATTGCATTTTTAAATGCATAAAATGCATTGCATAGGATTTTGAAGGAAACTAATTATACTGAAATATATTCCCTTATAACTAATTATATTGAAATAATTATATGTATGTATATTTGTGTGTATATATACGTACATGTATATTCATCACATGTATATATGTGTATATATACACACGTGTGTATATAAAATCAAGGCTATGGAGCAATCTTTCTATTCACTTTCTATTTACTATTCAACTGCCTAGCCCATATCCCCCAGAGTCTGCACCCCAACCTTCTCCTCCCTCCTTATGTCACCAACTGAACCCCTGCCCCATCTGTTATGCTCTCAAATCTTTTTATGTCCTCATTCATGCTCTCCAAATTTGCTGCTTTGCCTGAGTGTCAAAGGGTGAGGAAATCAACTTTATTACCAAGTCTAACACCTCCACTTGGGTCCTGCATCCCATCCCATCCCATTCTATGTCTTCCCCATTAGACTGAATTTCTTTAGAGCAAACTGTTTTGTACCTTTCTTTGCATCCCTAGTTCTTATGCATGTCGTAGGTGCTTAATAAATATTTGTTGACTACGGAATGACTGACTGGTTCCTCTGGGACTTTGCCTTCTTGATCATTCTTTTCCCTCTCTGTCTCCCAGAACATCCAATTAGTTATAAGTCTTATTGATTCTGACATAGCATTATGTCTTCTATCTGTCTCATCCTCTTTGCATACTGCAACCATATAGTTGAGACCCTTCTCACCTCTTGCCTGCTTTATAGTAAATATCTCTTAGATGGTCCAGATGACTGAATTCTTTCCTCTTTCTAATATATACTTCATACAACTAAGAAATTAATTCATTCTAATGAGGAAATATGACCGTTCCTCAAAAATCTTTACTGGTTCCCTGTTGCTTATAGCATAAAATAAAATTTCCTTATCATAGTATTTAAGACCTTTTTGCTTTCTACTTTATAACACTTTTCTAGTGTTATTTGTACTGTTCCCTATTGTGCACAGTATGTTCCAGCTCAACTAGATGATTAATTTGGAATTCTCCAAACTCAACATTCTGTCTCTTGCCTGTGTGCATTAACATGGCCCATCAGCCATGCCAGGGAATGTGTTCCTACCTTGTCTCTTCCCCTTAGAATCCTTGTGTTCCTTCTTTTATGGCTAAGCTTGGGTATGTCATGCTGTGGTACTGAAAGTTATGAATTTGGAATCAGGAAAACTTTATTTAAATTTCTGCTCTAGACAATTCTAGGTATGGGCATTTCATTACACCTAACCCTCCTATCACCCCAACATGGGTCTATTGTCACCTCTGCGTAGATGACTCCAAAATCTATATACAAATCCTAATCTCTCTTGAAACTGAGCCTCATACTACCTGATTACTAACTATAAATTAACAACATATTAGTACACATTACCAATTACCTGATGGCCATTTTCTTGTGAATATCCTTAGCTCAAATCCAATATGATTAAAAGGGACCAAATTATGTTCCCTTTCACACTATCCAAATCCACCCCTACTCTATACTTTCCCATATTTATTACCAGTATTGTACACCTTTCAGTAACCTGTGTTCACAGTTTATGAGTAATCCTTGACTCTTCTCTCTCCTTTAGTCCCCGAATTTTCACCTTGACTCCTGTAGCTAAAAGTCCTTTTTCCTCAAATGTTCATGATACATTGTGCCTATATCTCTCTTTTGTCCTGAAATGGAAACCTGCTTCAGTATCTTTGCCAAGAAAACCCTAAACTGGGTCATGAGGAGTAATATAGGACTGAAATAACTGAATAACAATGACATCCACTGCTCCCTCCTTGTAGCTTGTTTTTGTATCTTTTGTTCCCCTTCCCATATCCTTTTTGTTCAGGATTTCATTACCTCTAAGTTTGATTTACTATAATAGCCTCTTAATTAGTAATGCAGACAATAATAATGCAAATAGTATTAATAGTAACTCATTTGATGCTCACAGCAACCCTTAGAAGGTAGATGCTATAATCTCTATTTGACAGGTGGGGAAACTGAAATTCAGAGAGACTGAGTGATTTGGCCAGGGGTCAAACAGTTATTAGGTGAAGTATCTTCTCTCCTCTCTAATCCATACTTTGGACAACTGCCAAAATGATATTCCTAAAACATAAACTTACTCCTCTACCTTAAAAATCTTCAATAACTCCCTGTTGTCCCCTAGTATAAGGTACACAATCCTTGGCCTGGTATTTAAGACTTACACAACTTGACTTCAACCCACCTTTCTCATTTTATTGTATATTACTCCTCTTCCCACATTCTCCAGTCCAACTGGTCTGCTGCTACCTGCTCCCCAGAGGGGGCATTCCATGCTCCACATTGATTTCTTTGCTCTGCTTCCTCCCATCTCACGTCTATGATGAACTCCTACCTCATCTCATAGAATCCTTACACCTTATTTGCTGTCTCCTACATGGACTTTGACTGACACTCCTAGTTATGAGCATTCTTTCCTTCTTGAAATGACTTTATATAGACTTTGTGTACATGTGGTGTGTCTTGAACAGACTATAAATACCCTGAGGGCAGGAACTATTTGCTTTAGTATCCCTAGTACCCAACCTAGTGGCTGGAATATATCAAACACATTATTAAGCTTTATTTCACAATCTGTTTTTTCTTCTATAAAATTGGACTGATGATGGTAGAGATGATGCTATTGTTGATCATGATGATAATAAAAGGTACCATTTATATGGTGCATTAATGTTTGCAAAGTAATCTATATAATATTTTCTCACTTAATCCTTGAAACAACCCTGTGAATTAGGTGTAATTATTAGCCCCAATGAGACTGAGAGAAGTTAAGTGGCTTGCCCAGAGTTATGCAGTCGGTAAGTGATCAAACCTATGAAATAGGTATTATAATTATACCCATTTTGTAGATGAGCAAACTGAGATCAAAAGAGCTTAAGTGATTTACCTAAGGTCACACAGCTAGAAAATCTGAAAGAGGATTCAAACTCAGGTCTTGCCAACTCCAAGTCAAGCTTTTCATCCGCTATGCCATGAGCTGCCTTGAACCCCCAAGGTACTCATTAATGGTGAGAGATCAACTTGGAGGGTGGTCTGTAGTGGATAACTCTGAGGCTCTCTGCTTAGGCCTGTTCTGTCTAGCATTTTTATTGATGATGTTCATGATAGGATGGTTGGCATGCTTATTCAATTTGCAGATGATATGAAGCTTAGAGGGTTGCTAAAAAAATGGAAGACAGAATCAGAATTCTGAGTTATCTCAACAGGCCACACTGATGGGTTGGACTGAGCAAGATGAAATCTAATATAGACAAATGAAGTTCTGCAACTGGTTTTAAAAAAGCAACTTTACAAATATAGAATTGTGGAAATGGGGTTAGACAACAATTGGTATGAAAAACCATACAACCCTTGAGAGTATTTAGTGGATCTCCAATTTAATGTCCATCAAAAGCATGATATGGCAACCAAAAAGCTCATGCTGTCTCAAGCCTCAGTTTCCTCATCTGTAAAAATAGAATCAAAATAGCAGCTACCTCACAGAGTTGTTGTGAGGATGAAATGAGGTAATATTTGTAAAGTGCTCAGTGTACAGCCTGGTACTGTATTATAGTAGACTTTTAAGAAATGCTTATTCCCTTCCTTCCCCTTCCTTTGGACTGCACTAAGACAGGTATAAGGTTCCCAGAAGGAGACAGGTGATTGTTCTTCCATCCCTAGTCAGCCCACATCCTGTTTGTGTTCCATTTCGTCAGTCACATTATAGGAATGACACCAATAAGCTGAGGCACATTCATGATAGAATAACTAGATGGTGAGAGTATTAGGAAACATGTCCTACAAAGATCATTTGGAGAAACTAGGGGCATTTATCCTGGAGAAGAAAAGACTCAGGGGTAACATGATAGCTGTCTTTGAGCATTCTAGCTCTCTGCTAGAAAAGTGTTTGTATTCATTCTGTGTAGACACAGAGGACAAAACTAGGAACATTGGGTGGTAGTTACACACTAACAAATTTTAGTTTTATATAAGAAAATCTTGCTAAGAATGGTAACTGTCCAAAAGTGGCACCAGCTACCTCAAGACGTGGTGGGTTCTCTCTTATCACAAGCCTTCAGTCAGAGGCTGAATGACCATTGGCTGAGGTTGTTATACAAAGTACAAGCTGGACTAGCTGGCCTCTAAAGGGCCTATCCAGCTCTTAGATTATATAAAACCAGTGCCTCTTATCATGCTACCTTAGGGTATATGAATTCCTAGCTTTCATCTAACAAAGGGACGGTCCTTAGGATGTAAGAGTTTACTAGTTGTGTCCCTATGTAAAAAGCTTTATTTTTATAAAGCCTACACCTGTATAAGTATCATTAACTTTGTATAACTGTCCCTAAAGCTAATGTAGATGACCTAGTTTTATACCATTTTTTTGGTATCAGATTAAAGGGACACTTATGGCTTTGTGGAGAAAGCACTGAACCTGAAATTAAAAGTCCTGGATTCAAAGCCCAATTTGGCCATTTGTTAATGAGAGAATTAGTCTTGGGTAAGTCATAGCTTCTTTTGATCTGTAGTCTCCTCATCCATAAAACGGGGGTAAAAAGACCTTGCCTCTATATTGACAGGGTTATTGGAGGGATAAATGAGACAACGTATACAAACCTGATTTGAAATCATAGAATTTTATGGACATGCAAAGTATTTTTATGTTCTTTGAAGTAAGGGCCCATTTTCTATTTGACTTTGTATGACTTCAGATCTGTTGGGGCTATCTTAAGTCTCAAGGATGTCAATGAACAGGAAACATATAAACCTATTTGTCTAGCACTTCTTGGTTACCTTGCATTGACTGAATCATGGCTATTGTTTTTAAGGACACCTCCAGGGAGCACCGTTTAAGAAAATCACTCAAGGATTGACTACAGATTTGAATATTCCTCTTTAGGAAGCAGATATAGGGGGAGTTCATTCTGAGCTGACATATATGTGGACACAGATATGTACATGTACATTCACTTGCTTACATATATTTTATGTATGAGGCAACTAGGTGGCATAGTAGATAGTGGGGCTCAGACTCAGGAAGACCTGAGTTCAAATCCAGAGTCAGGCACTTAATAACTTTGTTATTAAGTGGGCAAGTCACTTACCCCCTGTTTGTCTCAGCTTTCTCATCCATAAAATGGGGAGGATAATGGATAATAATAGCACCTATCTCCCAGAGCTGTTGTGAGGATTAAATGAAATAAAAATTATAGAGCACTTAGCACAGTACCTAGTAAATAGAAAGTTTTATATATGTTAGCTATGTCTTATTATTATAATCATTATTTATATACATGTAGGCATGCACATTATATGTATTGTAATCATTATTTGTTCACTGTACATTGTATATAATACAATAGCATTATATAAATGTAAACGTGCATATATAGATACATATATCTGCATGTATTCATGTGTGAATATATACATATCTCTGCATATACACACAGATTTATGCATCTGTATATGTGCATGAATATCTCTTTATGTATACAGTGGGTGTATGTTTTACATATATATATGCATGTGTATGCATATGTATATCTGTATACATACCTACATACACATAAACAATGTACAATTTCTTTGGAGCAATCCAGCCACCTTATAAAGTAGTCACTGTGGTTATTTTTTTATGCCCATCTCAGGGATGATGAAATTGAGGCTTAGAGAAGTTAGTTAACTAACTTGATTGTGGTATTGTTGCAGCTGGTAGGGGTCAGAGGTGAGATTTGAATGCAGGTCTTGTTGACTCCAGGAGAGTTTTTCTGCCAAGCCCTAAATAGAATTACCACTGTACAGAAGCCTTTACCCAGTGTTTAGAGGATTGAACAATATTTACTTGACTCTTTGGTTTCCAGGAATGACAGGAAATTGGCTAGTTCTCAGATGGAACAGAATCCAGGGGTCACTTTCTAGTGGATTCCAGTTCTCGAGCTATACACTGTCTTTCAAAAGGCAAAGAAAATGCATCTTCCGTGAATACATATAGATATTTGATCTGAAGGCCCATACTAAAACTGATTCCTCCTTCCTCTGAGTAGTTGGTACATCTTGTCTTTATGTGTCCTATATTCTCTTGTTTTGTTTCTTGTATCTGCAATGCTATGTGATCTTGCATTACAATTTAGTTTTGATTTGAAATCTGGTCTCAGATTCTTACTAGGTAGGTGACCCTGGGCAGGTCATTTAACGCTGTTTGCCTCACTTTCCTCATCTTTAAAATGAGCTGGAGAAGGAAATGAATTTATCTGGACTTTGTCACTCTAATGTCTTTGCCAACAAAACCCCAAATGGGGTCATAAAGAATTGGACACAACTGAAATACGACTGAACAAAGTTTTCATTTATGTATGTGTCCCCCCAGCTAGACTATAATCTCTTTGAGGGAAGGGCCTGTGGTTTCCACCTCTGTGCATCATCTGTACTACCTAGCATTCCGTTGGGCACAAAGTAGGAATTTGGGAATTATTTGATAAAAGAATGACTGAATGAATGAATATTATTGAATGATTTTCTCTATACAATGTGCCTTGAATGTAATAAATACTTAATAAATGCTTATTGGCTCAGGTTTTCCCTCATGTCAGCAAAAACATTCCTTTTAGTTTAGATACAATTTCTCCATAAATCTGCTGTCAATCCTTTCATTGGCTTTCCAGAGGATCTCCTTTCAAAAGGACTAAAGAATTGAGCACTAGCTCCAATATCTCTCTGTCCTGTTGTCCTTCTCAATAGCCTCCAAGGGCATTGAGTATCATATACATCTGAAATATAATGAGATAATTGAGCTTCTCCTGGGGCATTATTTTGGAAGGGATTGTTCAAATGATACACAAGAGTATCATTGAAAGGGAGGAAATCAGTTCACCTATGTATGCCTCCAACCCCAATTTGTTGGCTGTATCCTCTGTCTGATCCTGTAGCCCACAGCCTCTAAACCCTAGAGAAGCCCTGAGATTTTGCAGAGAGTCAGCTGTGAAGTTTGTTCGTACCCCAGAAGGCATGACAGGAGGAATATGAAAGCTCCTCTAATTAAATGTAAGCATTTATAGAACTTTGGATAGATTCAGGCTTTCAATGGGAGAGCTGGGCATTCTAGATGGCAGGTAATCAAGGGGAGGTAAGCAACACGAAACATTACTTTGTAATGCCTGTGCTGCTGGCCTGGCTGACTTTGTTTTCAGAAAATGGTACCTCCCTCTTGATAATTTTTTTAGTGTCTTTTACCTCCTCTCAGCCAGCTCTGCTTTATTACTAAGAAAGGAGAGAGAATTCTTCTTTCTGGCAAACCTGAAACAGAATTATCACCAGACAAGAGCCTTTCATCAGTGTTTGGAGGTATAAACAACTGCTTGCTATAGTCTGGCTGTTTCGTTCCTTGGGAAGGCAGGAAATTTATGGGAGCTCAGACAGGAGAGAGTTCAGAGGTCATTTTCTTTCCAATTCTAAAGAAGCGACTAATCCACACAAAGCATCCTTCTTCAAAATAAATGCTCCTAAATTGTCTAAGCAGTGGGATGAAAATAAACTTTTATGTATGAGGATATCTCTACAAGAAGAGAGGAAATTCTACAGGAAAAGTGGGAGGCAAGCAGTGACCTTATGCAATGTTTCCATTTTTTCTGAGCCTATTATAAGTACAAAACCTCTCCTCCAAACTGTGTGACTCCAAAAACTAGTTCAGCTCTTTTTCTGGCATCCATAGAAAGGGAGCTCTCTCTAGTTTCCAGACAATTTTTATTAAAAATACCATAAATATTCATTTTAAGTCAACAAGCATTTATCAAGTATCTGCTGGGTATTTCTAGCACTTAACACCATGCCTGGGACATAGTAGGCACTTAAGTTATTAACTGTCTGCAATACACTATTCTATGTACTAGGAATACAAATATAAGAATAAGACATTTCTTGTCTTTAAGGAGTTTAAAGTATACTTTGGGTATACAACAAGAACATTAATAAATATGCAGAAAGAGTCAAATTGGATAATATTTGTAAAGTGCCTGGTGCATAGTAGGCACTATATAAATGCCTTTGTTGTTGTTCAGTCCTTTCTGTCATGTCCAGCTCTCCATGACCCCCTTTGGGGTTCTCTTGGCAAAGATACTGGAGATATTTGCCATTTCCTTCTCAAGTTTATTTTACAGGTGGGGAACTGAGGCAAACAGGGTTAAGTGACTTGCCCTGGGTCATATAGCTTGTAAGTGTCTGAGGTCAGATTTCAACTCAGGAAATGAGTTTTCCTGGTTCCCAGGCCTAATGCTCTATCCTCTATGCCACCTAGCTGCTTCCATATAATGCTAGTCATTAATATTATTATCATCATTATTTCTACCACTACTAAATGGGAATGAGAATAAGAAAAAAATAATGAAAACATTTGAGCAATGATCTGTCAGATAGAAAGCAGAAAAATAGTAACATGGCAACTTGCGACAGCAACATTGATATCTGAACTCCATTGATATAATAAGAAAATAATAAGAATGCTAGTAATATTGTATGGAATATCATATCAAATATGCAGGATGAAGCTTGAAAACTGTATATTTAATACACAGCTAAAGGCAACATAAAAGAAACAAGTAGAATAGGATACATAAGAGAAAAAGGTGTTTTAGAAATTCTAGATTCCCTTAGTTAGCAATGAAAAGCAAAACTCAAATGGCTAAGAAAATACAAGATGTTGAAAATAGACAATACTGTGTCAACCAAAATCTTTAGCACAGAGGTTTGAGAAACAAAGATCAGAACAACCTCTAAAGATGAATGGGGAAACTTGCTAACCCTGAAAAACACAACAAGCTACAAGGTATTTAAATACAAGACCATGAGCAATTGAGGGGATGAGAAAAGATTTTGTACAGAAGGGGATGTATGAACTGAGTCTTGATGAAAATGAGGATTCTGAGGCAGAGTTGATCAAGGACTGCATTCCAGGCATGCATGACAGCCGGGACAAAGGCAAAAAGATGAGAAATAGAATGCCATGTGAGAGAAAGGGATAGAAGGCCAATTTGGCTGAACTGTATAGTTTGGGAAGGAGACCGATATATAACGAGGCTGAAAAAAGAGTTGGCATCTGATTGTGAAGGATTTTCAATGCCAAACAGAGGAATGCGTATTTCACCCTTGAGTAACCTGAGGTTAACCTGGAGTTTATTAAATTGTTCCAAAAACATATTTTCATAAATATATTTCAATATATTGTTTTCCTTTTTAATTCCATATATTTTATTTTATGCACATACAAAGATTATTCTGAGAAGGGTTCTAAAGAAGTCTTAGATACATAAAAATGTTAGGACCTCTCTACTTCCTCCACTGGAAAGAGGGAGCTTTTGGAGTCAGTTGAATAGGGGAGTGATCTGATTTAAAGGAGAATCACCTTGACAGCTTTGTGGAGAATGGATGTAAGTAAATTGTAAAGACTTAATAAAGACTTAATACCTAGTAAGATATGATGGCTATAGTTCTGCATAATAAGCTCACTATTTTTGTAAGCTAATAGGTAACAGATTCCCATACCATGAATATAGACTTTAAAATTTCCTTTGGAATTGCAAGTAAAATTAATATTTTCCAATAAACTAATATTATCCTAGGAAACAGATAATTGTCATAGAACTATTATCCATAATCACCTTAACATAACATTGATCTATACAAATTTAAGAATATCTTTAATAGATGTTGCTATGTCAAATACTCTAAAACTCTTAAACTCTAAGCTATGAGGAATTAAAAGCTTTCAACATGTAGAGACCGAGCAGGGAAAAAAAAATTACGATCACACACACCTATGTCTTGTCTGCTACTGGAGTTGTCAGTCCATAATCATTTACTATGTCAATAAATGTTTATTAAGGTCCTACTATGTGCCAGGCACTATGCTAAATTTGAGAAATACAAAGAAAGGCAAAAGATGGTGCCTGCTCTTTAGGAGCTCACAAGCATGCAAACATGCAAAACAGCTATGTATAAATAATGTATAAGTATAAATAATACATATACTTGGTAAATTGGAGATAAGCAACAGGATTAAGGGGGCTTAGAAAAGGCTTTTTGTACAAGGTATATCACCTTGGACTTGAAGGGAGCTAGGGAAACCTGGAGGTGGAGCTGAGGAAGGAGAACATTCTAGACATCGAATCCAGGACTCTGATTTCACTCCAGCCAGAGAAAAGTTATAGAGCCTGGTTGAAATATCATCTACTGGGAACAACTAGAGTGGAAGTATTTGTAATAATGTGAAATTAGTCTAGAAAGACCCCATTTCAAGTTGGCATTATAAAATAACACTAAATAATTCTATTTTAAGGATATAGTTCTAAAACTTTTTCTTAAGGAACCTAAATATGGCAAAAAAAAAAAAAAACATCCATCAAACATCGTTGAACTCAGGTTTGGGCTTTATCACCTCAAAACTCATTCCAATTCAACAAACTTTTATTAAGCACCTATTGTATGCCAAGTGTGGTACTAAATGGTAAGTATACAAAGACAAAAAATGAAACAGTCCGTTTCCTTAAGTAACTTCCATTCTGTGGTGGGAAACAATATTCATATACATACATAAATAAAAATTATATAAAAAGAAAATACAGAACATTTTTGGACAGTGCATAATCAGTGTAATAATAATTAGCATTTATATAGTGCTTAAAGCTTTGTAAAACACTTTATAAACATTATCTTCTATTATCTCCACAACAATCCTTATAGGTGGGTGATATTATATCCATTTCACAAAGGAGGAAACTGAGGCAGACATTGCCCAGAATAGTACAACTAATAAATTACTTGCGAGAGGTCTTCCTAACATAGCACTAGCCCTTGTACTATCTAGCTGTTAATTTGTGTGGCAATCAAGCCCTGAAGGGAACTAGGGTTTCTTTTAAAATTTTTAAAATTTATTTTAAACTTAAATAGATAATGAGAAAAAATTCCCATGTACACAGCAGAACATTAGAGATGATTCAATGTAAAACAAAACATTTCCATTTCAAGAAAGCCTATATAGTAAATATTACACATGGACACACAGAGCTATCTATAAACATGCATATATAGGACTGTTTTGTGCTTATTTCCACTTGTCCTCTGTTTCTCTAAAGATAGATAGCATCTTCCTTCATGAGTTCAGGTATTTCCATGTTTTTCTAAATCAACCAACCAATCATTTTGTACACCACAGTAATATTACCACCCAAGATGATCATCTTCTAGGTGGAGGATCGGCCTATTAAGGACTCTGTCAAAAATCTTGCCAGCAATAACTGAGAGATGACCCTCCCCCCCGCCATGATTTTCAGAGGACAATCTATTTCCTTTACCTTTATAGAGATGGGCAATGAGGGTATCCTTGAACTTCTGGGCTAAGATACCAGACACTAAGGTCCTTTCTTGAACTAAACTGCCATGCATTCAAAGTCTCCTGCCAAGAACACTAGTCCAATGGACTAGCCATGTTGTTTGAATGCCAAAGGTACCCTTGCCAAAAAGATGATTTTATGGAAAACTCACACAGAGCAAGGACTCACATGGTAGTCAAGAGAAGTAACATAAGGACACTCTTAAGGTCTCTTCTGAGAACTTTGGAATTGATTTGTGACATGGGAGGCACTGGCACAGGACTGCCCAGCACAGCATGTCCTCATCAGAGTAGGTGCTGTGCTCTATGAGCAAAGCAGGATTGAAGTAGCTCAGAATTTACAGGAGATGAGCAGATTTAGAGAATCTGCCCCAAACGTTTACGTGGATTATTTTTGTCCAACCTGTAATAGAGCATTCTGAGCTCATATTGGTCTGATCAGCCACAGTCAAATACTCTATAACTTGAGTAACAAAGTGATGTTGATGGAATCCTAATAAAGCTAGCCTAATACTAGGCCCAGCCCCAATACTATAACTTCATTATAGGCCTGTACCCACTGAACAGCAGACCCCAATGTACCGACCTAGCCCTCACCCCCACCCCAACCCCTCACCCATGTCCTAACTTCTTCATATATGCCTCACTGCTCACTCTAACAACAGGTGTGTCCCTGAACTCTTAGTTCCCACAGAAACAGCAGGTGTGTCCATATGATGGGAACCCAGCTACTGCCTCTACCTGTTCACTGCCCCTAGACCCTTCCCACAGAAACATGTCTGTTCTTGTACTCAATCACAACCACATCTAGCCCAAGACAAGACCAACAATAGCTAAACCAGTTGGGGGACAGAATGACCACAATGTTTAACCACTGAACCACAGATGGGACCCAGCCTCATTACCTAATCCCTTAACAAACCCCTCCTGCCTTTTTAATATTAATGATATTCCTCTATTATATGTAAATTTTGATTATATAATTACATCTTTATGCTATTAAGATGCATCTTGCTTTCTCTGAAGGTGCTGCTTCCTCTTGGAACTTAGCCTGCTTCATGAGAGGTGTCAATCTCAATAAATGCCTATACTTGGATTAAGAGGTGGCCTGACTGAATTCTTTGAGATGGTTCCACCACCAGCACATCATGAAACCGCAACAGTTTTGGGTGTGCCTGGGTTTAAACAGCAATAGCTTTCTGGCATCCCTGGGTTTAAACCACATCAATGTCATTTTGGTACACTTGAGAACTAAGGACAACAATCGTTCCAACCCAATCACAATTTATTTGAGAGATTGTCTATGAAAGTTTTTTTCCCCCAATTATCTGCTTTCCTTCTGTTCTTGGCTGAATAAGTTTTATTTATACAAGAAAATTTTAATTCAAAGTAATCAAGATTATCCATTTTACACTTCAACGATGTTCTCACCCTATAATATAATTTGAAGTTTTATACTACTGAATCTGCTTCCTCTATCTGTATCCCTGACATTGTCTGTGAGATGAGTTTCTAAGACTGAGGCTGCCTCCAGACCCCAGCTCTTCCCAGGCCTTATTGTTCCTTGATTGCACAGAGTTGCCCTGGAGGTATTTGCACTTTACTCTGGCCCTCCACCTCCAGTCTTTCCTGGGGGTCTTCTCAAGTTGTTTTAGGAGAACAAATGCTTTACCCTGACTTTTGTTTATTGCTGCTGTTCTGCATTCCCTCTGAGGTGATGTTCTGTTTTTTTCTTTCATTTTTTTTTTTTGCTTTGCTTTGTTTTTTTCTTTTTTGTGCATGAAATTTGGAGACCTGAAAGTTTTCTGACCTATCCCACTATCTTCCCAGAATCCTCTCAGGGAACTGGTTTCTAAGAGAAAGAGAGAAGTGGAAGAACATTTCAGGCACAGGGACAGGAGGAAGTAGAACATTGGACAGGTTAGTTTACCTGCAATAGAAAACATGTGAGGGAAATTATTTGAAATCAGTCTAGAAGATAGACTAATCCCAGATTGTGAAAGCTTTGTTTTTTGTTTGGGTTTAAATGTGAAACAGAAGAGTTGATATTTTAACTTAGAGGCAACAGGAAGTGACATTTTTAGTAGCTTATTTTATTTTTGTGGGTATCTGAGTGGGCAGCTGGGTACAGTAGAGCACTGGAATCAGGAAAATCTGAGTTTAAATTCAGCCCAGACACTAGCAGTATGATATGGGGCAAGTTACTTAATTCCTATTCATCTCAGTTCTGATGGAATCTAAACATTGCTTCCTCCCTCAATATCCCAGCTTTCTCCTGTGCCTCACCTAGAACAGCAGCCATATCCTCAACCACCTCCATCTAGTCTCAGACAGTACTGAAACAGCCAGATATTCAGAAAGCAGCTCCAACAGGATACTGAGAAGGATGTTTGACCATTAAATCACAGCCTAAGTAGATGCCTGCATAGTAATAGTAAAGAACTGTCCTCAAGTGAACTTATATCATAGGGAGGCTTATTATATCATTACCATACATTAGAAACACGCTCCCCCCCCCGGCTTTTCTATATGTATTCTGGGTAACCACATGAGCAGTTCCACCAAGGCTAGGACCCCTCCCCATATTATTAATACCCTCTTATATTTTAATATTCATATATTCTACAATGATATAATTGGATCTTTTGCTCTATAAAAAGTCCTTGCTAAGCTGCTGGTTCCTTTAAGGAGCCTAGACTGCTGCTGAGAAGCATAATTCTCCATAAATGTCTTTGCTTGGGTTGGAGATGGTCTGAATTTGTGAATTCTTTTGAGACAACTCCACAACACACCTTGAATTGCAACAGTACTTATCTATAAAATGGGGACATATTGAACAAGGAAATGGCAAACCACTCCAGTATCTTTACCAAGAAAACCCCATGGACAAGTCCATGGTGTCACATAGAGTTAGACATGACTAAAAAACTGAACAACAATCTTTGAGTGAGAATGAGTCCAGTAATTAACCAAAGATTACTGACACAGATTAGTCATCTCTTAATTGCCCCTAGACTTTACTCTTTTGAACTGCTCCATCATGCCCCACCAGATCCCTTCTCTCCCTTTTTTCTCTACTCACATTTTCTGCTCCCTTTGGTTTTTTGTCTTCTTTACCAATAAAATATAAACTCCCCCATGGCAAGGATTATCTTTACTTTTGCTTGTATTTGTATTCCCAATGATTGGCATACTCCCCAGCATTGTAAGCATTTAATAAATGCTTCTTGCCTGTAGAGTTGTCCCTAGATTAAAAAATAAAGCAACTTCTTTTTAAAGGAAAAAAGTACGATTGATATCGTACTCTGTAGAAAGGTTTAGTTGCTGGCTTAGAATAAGAAATGAGAGAGTAAGGGAAGGAAAAAATGCAGATAAGAATGTTCCAAAATCCCATTCTATAATGTGTGTGTGTGTGTGTGTGTGTGTGTGTGTGTGTGTGTGTGTGTGTGTGTGTGTGTGTAGGAGGGGGATGAGGATAAGTATATCCTAAGCATACAAGCACATGTGGGAATATTTGTTTCTAGTAAAGGAAGAAATGAAGATGCTTTAGGATTGGATTGTGTAGTTTAAAAATTTCTCATAAATTGTTAGAAGTCAGCTTTCTCTTGTAAAGGAAAGTATGCTTTCAATCTAAGAGGGTTAACATATCATTTAACCAATACCCATGTTCTCCAATACAGCCAATGTTAGAATAGTTAAAACTTGAATGGGAAATTGCTGGCAGGCCTATGGGAAGATTGTTGTCAGAATGGAAAGATGTTTTTGCCCTCTTGAGATAAAAAAGAAAAGACATAGCATCTCAAAGGATTGGAATTATCCAACCTAATTCCCACTCATCCCACTGCTCCAACATTATCTGCTTGTCTGCCAGTTGTGGAGGAGGTTGTATATAGGTGGGGCACAAAGAAAATTATTGTATAATACCATAGGATGTCAGAAATGCTGCAGTAATTCACTCCCTGGTGGGAGACATAGAAACACATTGGCTTGAGATATTTTAGAGCTAGTTCTTAAAGTCAAAAGGATGATCTCTCAGAAATTCTGTCCATCCCTTTGTTGTTACAATTTTAAAAGTCAGCATTCCACTCATTCCCTTGGATAATAATCCTGCCATTCAACTTCACTGTGACAGTATTTTTCAGCCTGTTATGCTCATGGTCATTTAGGTAACAACAACTTCAGTATTTTGTAAGATGTCCTCTGGCTGGGGTGGGGGGAGGGAAGAGATCATTCTCATCACCTTGCTCTGCCTGCTTAAAAGGAAGAGCTCTGGAGAAACTGGAAATTAGCATTTTTGAAAGCTAGATGGAAGTAAATAGTAACATTCACATCTCATGTTGGGACATTCCATAACAATAAGTGGTATTTCAATATATTTTCAAAGAGAATCTTCATATTTCTTTGATCACTGACCTCCTCATCTTTGTTCATACTTATCATTCAAAGGACAGGCCACAATCTCAGTTCCTGGAGGAAATGAGCATTAAACAAAAAGAATAGGCACCTTTTTTTTATCAAGAAGAGATTAAGCCAGATTGACCTTACTCTTTTGCTGAGTTGCAAACTGGTAGATCAAGAGAACACTGCATATCCTACCAAAATATTTTTTTAAAATAGCTCCAGCTATTCCTTGGAGAGGGGGGAGGGGGCAATTGTGAGGTATTGATTAGATGATAATACAGTTAGATAAAGTCAGGACTGGCTGGATGACTGGACTCAGGGAGTAATTGTTCATGGTTCAATATCAAGTGGGTGGAAATTTACCAGGAGAGAGTTCCAGAGATTTCAGCTTAGGTGTCTGCTGTTTAACATTTAATGAATGATTTGGATAAAAGTATAGGAAGTACAATCATCAGGTTATAGATGATACCACACTAGGAGAGATAACTAAAGTGGCAAAGAATAAAGTCAGTATCTCAAAAGGCTGGAGCATTGGGTTGAATCTAATACAATGAAACTAAGTAGGGTGAGCATTTATATAAAGGTACATGCTTCTTGTTTATGTAAAGTCTTACACTTGGGTTTGAAAATCCAATTTCACAAAAGTGGGATTAGGGAAGCATGGTTAGACAGCTGTTTTTAAAAGATATTAGGCTTTTAGTGGATTGAAGGCTCAACATGAAGCAACAATGTGATGTGGTAGTTACAAAAGTTAATGTGATCTTGTTCTGCTTTGAAAGGCATAGCTTCCAAGAAAATGGAGGTGATAGTTCCATCTATGCCTTACCTCTAGAGTACTGTGCTTATTCTAGGGCTTCACGATTTAAGGATATCAAAACACCGAAAAGGAGGCAGAACAGGGTAGCCAGGATGGTGAAGGGTTTCACGTTTATATCACATGAGTACTGGTTGAAGTAACTGGAGATGTTTGGCCAGAAAAGAAGAACTGGAATTGCTATCTTTACTTATTTGAGGGGTTTGTCAAGTAAAAGACAGATCACACTTGGTTTGCTTGGTCCCAGTGAAAGGTAGGGACAATGAATAGAAGTTTAAGGGGCAAATTTAAGCTTCATTTGATAGAGGAAAGGAGGGAACCATCCTAATCATTTGTTATTGGCGTTCAGTTCATCAGTTGTGTCTTACTCTTTATGACTCCATTATGGGGTTTTCTTGGCAAAGATACTGAAGTTGTTTGCCATTTCTTTCTCCAGAGAATTAAGGCAAATAGAATATAAGTGCCTTGCCATAGGTCACACAACTGGTGAATTTCTGAGACTGGATTTGAACTCAGATCTTCCTGACTCCAGGCCCACAGCACTCTATCCACTGAGAAATCTAGCTGTCTCTATCCTAATTATTAGAGCCATACAAAACTGGAACGCAGGCCTCAAGGGATGATAAATTCATATTTGAGGTCTTTAAGCAAAGGCTTGATGAGTGTTGTTTGTTAAGTGTCTTACTAGGGGAGCCATTTTAAGGTATGGTTTTAGCTAGATGGCCACCCAAGTCCTATTGAACCCTAACTAAATTCTGTGAAATTCTGTTAAAGGTAAAAAAGATGAGAAACTTATACTAGAATCTATGAAATCATGAGTTCATATTTCCTCTTTTAAAGACTGCCTCAAACTTTCTTATTTCACAAAAGTTAAATCTGCAGAAGAATGCAAAAACATTCTCCTCAGGGGTGGTATCAGCTCATTAAATAAATATCAACCCCCAACTCAATTATCTAGTTGGCAAGATCCCATTTCCTATGGTAAATTCCACATTAAAATACATTTAGGTATCCCTAAAGAATTTAATTGGGATGGCAAAGAGCCCAAGCACCTCTGCATAGCCATGGGTCTCTCATGTAAGCAGGCAACTTCATTTGCCAATCCTAGGAACATGCCAAATAATTTTCAATATTAAAAAGTTAGGCCAGTGGAAAACACATACACATGACTTTCTTCCAAGATAAAATTTTCAGAACATTCTTTCTAATTGATATCTACTATCTTTTGGAGTGAAGGCAATATGGTTTTTGGGTTTTTTTTGTTTGTTTGTTTGTTTTTACAATACCCTATTAACATACACTTGAAATTCATGTTCATAGAACTCCTCTCCTGCTTCCCAGGTCCCTCTGGAAAAAAAAAAAATCTGTTTTGTTGGTGGTCTTTAAACAGAGGTACACAAGAAGCTATTGTTTCATTTGCAAAGTAACAAAGAAAACTAATCAGAGCTTATTGAAAGATCAATTGAAAGTGTTGAAAGCAATGAAGTTATTTGTCTAATGGTGGCTGTTAGAGGAAAGGTTAAATGAACAAGTTAAATTCAGAACTGAGGGAAGGTAAGATCCCAGATGATAAATAGTAAGTATAAAAGTTAACAAAGTTTTTGCAAGAAAATTAAATACAAGTAAGAATAAGGAAGGAAGCTGTTTATTTGGGGTGTGTGGAATTGCATCCAGTATTTTTTTTTATTCTTTTTGGAGGGGGTAAGGCAAGGCAGTTGGGGTTAAATGAGTTGCCCAAGGTAACACAGCTATTCAATGTGTCAAGTGTCTGAAGTCTGATTTGAACTCAGGACCAACAAACTCTAGGGCCGGTACTCTGTTCACTGTGTCACCTAGCTGCCTCTATTTCTAATATGAGAGTTTACGTAACACCAAGAGTCAATCCTTAATGAATAAAGGTCAAAGGAAATGAACAAACAACTGCCCAAAGACACTGAAAAGTATTACAACCACAGGAAAAATTGTTCCAAATCATGAATAGGAGAAATGCAAATTAAAACAATTTTGAGGTTTTACTTCCCATGGACAAATTGGCAAAGATGAGAAAAGATGGATTTTGTCAGTATTGGGAGGGGTTGTGGAAGGCTAGGCATACTATTGGCAGAGCTGTGAATTAGTCCATCCATTCTGGAAAGTAATTATGCTTTAGTGTCTGTTCTCTTTGTCCCAGAGCTTGTACTGCTAGGCATATATTTTTGCAAAGGGCACACCAGCCTAACTCCTCATTTTAAAGATAAAAAAAACTGAGTCACAGAGACATGAAGAGCCTTGGCTGTAGCTATATGGGTAGTATCAGAAGTGAAATTTGAACCTAGGCCTCTGATCCTAAAGCTAAGTGCTTTTAAATGTGATGGCTCTTTGATGAATGTGTTTTTAAGAACTAAATTGCATTATTTTGTGTTTTTAAAAAAATCAGCATTATTGCTTTTTAAAGTCCTTTATCTAACTTTTCACTCTATATTAGTCTTGTTTACCATATGCAAAAAAATAAAAAATGTCTTTACATACCCAGCTGACCAGTTTATAATGTATGACAAATTAATTCCCTTTTGCTCTTGCTGAAATGTGCTTCCGAATACCTACTAGAACAATCAAAAATAATACTTTTTAATAAAAGAAAACCTTGCTAGTTTGAGAAATTAGAGATGAGAAATTTAAATTGAGCTTAAAAACATCTGATACACATATTAAAGAATAGCAGGGCATCAAGGCATCTGGTGAAAAACAATTGTTTTGAATTACATGCTATTTTGAACAAACCAATGTCAGTTTAATAGGGGTTTATGTAAGTTCTCATGATAACTCTCCTGCAAAGCACTCATGCAAGGAATTAACTTTACATTTATATGGGTCATCCTACCTACAGTGTTAAATTCTGTAAAAATAAATGGGAACATACCCTTGGAGGTATTTTAACAGCCTAGATACTAATATGGCTAACAACCAAAAATACCTATGAGGAAATGCTATAAAACCATTTAAGTGGCTTGCTTTTTAAACAACCAATAATATGATTAAAGGTAATCTTTCATGAGAGCCCTTAGCTGACCGTAACAACAAAAGTTATACAAGATACCCATTTCCTTCCTTGACTTTACAACAAGGATCACACCTTGGCACTTTGTGGGGGCCAGCTGATAAAACACTATATTAAATAATTAAAATAAAAATATTAATATCTAGATTTTAGGGAGAGATTTAAAGTTGGCAAAGCACTTTATAAATATTATTTCATTTGATCCTCACAACAATGTTGGGCAGGATATTATTAACCCCATTTTATAGATAGGAAACTAAAACAGATGAAGATTGACTTGCCCAGGTTCATGCAGTACCCACTGTGAGACCTAGATGGAGCTGGGGAACCCTGAGTTCAAATATCACCTTAGATATTTACTATCAGTGTGACCCTGGGAATGTCAATTAACCTCCATTTGCCTCTGTAAAATGGGAATAATAATAACACCTACCTCCCAGGCTTATTACAAGGATCAAATGAGATATATTGGTAGCATGCTTTGCAAACCTTATAGTCCTGTGTAATTGCTACCTATCATCGTCATCATCAATATTATTAGCTGCCCCCCCTTATTTTCCCATGTTTTAAAAAGGCTAGACTATTTTTATGGATCCCTCCTCTCTATAAAAATGGATGAAGAAAAAATCTACTTAGTGTTTTGGTAGTGATGTGACTTATTTCACTATTGTGTACATCAACTGAAAAAGGCTTGTATTGTAGAATCTTCAGAGTACATAGAGATGTATCTAACATTATGGAATCTATTGTTCAAATGTGAGTAAAGAAACTTTTTGTTTATCAAAGCCTAACTCAAATGCACTGAAGAACTTGTGAGTTAAAAGAATCCAATGCTGAATCCTATGGTGAAATAGAACCTCTGGTTCTATTATATAGAACTTATATTATATATCTATTATCTATTAGATTACATATTATATTATTATGCTTAAGTATAATACAAATATATATTATATAATAAAAGGTAATTGTATTATTAATATTTATATTTTATTATATCATTATATATTACATACTATATAATATATCTATTATATAGCCTTCTTCTCATTTATCTTTAGGCAGCCAGGTGGCATAATGGATAGAGCACTGGGATCTATCACTGGGTTTGAAATCAGGAAGAATTATCTTCAGGAGTTCAAATCTGGCCTCGGATACCTACTAGCTATGTGACCTTGGTCAAGTCACTTAACCCTGTTTGCCTCAATTCTTCATATGTAAAATGAGCTGGAGAAGGAAATGGCAAACCACTCCAGTATCCTTGCCAAGAAAAGCCCAAATGGAGTCACAGGGAGTAGAGCACAATTGAAAAACAACTTAAGAATATCAGTTTATCTTTGCGTAAAAATGGATTTGTATGTATCAAGTTTGCTTAAAATAAATTAATGCCATCATAGACCTTTAAAACTGGAATGGATGTAGATCAACTCTCTTGTTTTCCATGTGGAATTCAATTCAAAGGTAATTCTATTTAAGCAGCTGTCACATGTAAGGCATGCAGCTACATGCTGGGGATACAGTGAAAAAAATGACACATGGGAGAAAATAAGGCCTAAGGAGATTAAGTGAATTTACTGAGGTCACACTGTGAATTAATGATATAGCTACAATCAAAGTCGTTCCCCCAAATCTCGGGCCAGTGATGTTTTTCCCCACTCTGATTCAGATTTGTGTTAAAAGCCTTTTGTGGAGTGAGGTTTCTCTTTCATGTGGTCCTGCCCAAATGCAAAGAAAATCTCTTCCCATTTGAAAAAAAACAGCAACAAAATCAAAACAAATCAAGCATGCTTGTTTATATGTAGTTTATAATAAATTGTATTTAAATCTTAAGAAAGAAAAGAAGCAATAGTGAAGAATAATTACTTCTGAAGACTTTGACTCAATTCAATTTTATACGCATTTAATCAGTACCTGCTACCAGGTTACTGCTCAGCTCTCTCCTGGTTCTCTTTCTGATTCTCTACTATTCTCTGTGTCCCGAAACCCTTTTCACCCTAGAAGATGACTGTACTTCTTCCCTTGGTAATTCTTCCCAGTCTCCATTTTGAGGAAATTATCAGGCCAGTTATGCTCAGTCCTTCACTTCTCTCCAGGCTTTGGCCTGACTCTTTAGAAGCCTCCTTGCCTCTTCTTGCTCACTCTGTAGGTATTGTCCCCTCCCCCCTCTCCAACTTAGAATATGTCCCTTGACAGCAAAGACTTTCTTTGTGCATCTACTTGTATTTCCAGTACTTAGCACAGTATCTAGCACATAGCAAATATTTAAGAAATGCTCATGGACTTGACTTATTGAGGTTTCAGAAAGGTAAAATAATAACCTTTCCTGAAGGAGCTCACAATTTTGGAAGAGATGATATAGGCCCATGAATAATTTTTCCCCAAGTTAGAATGAATTAAGTACCCAAAGGAGTTCCTGAGGTATAACTGATACAGAGAAGGAAGGATTGCAGCAAGCTTGAGGGATCCTCATGAAATAGGTGACATCTGAACTAGGTCTCAAAGGAATGGAAGAATTTTATCAGGTAGAGTCAGGAACAGAGTCCATGGTAGACATGAGGGAATGAGAGGCTGGTGAACATGAGATTAGGGAATATTAGATTAACAGTTTTGTTTGACTGGAATAGGAAATTTGCAATATCAATGGGAAATTAGGTTGTGTGCAGAAGAAAAAACAAACAAACAAAGCAGGTCTGTAGGTATTAGGGAACCATCAAAAGCTTTAAGAAAATTTCTTAGCAACCAAATATCATGATTAGAATTTGTAAATTAAATGGTTGACCAAAATGGTAAGACTTTGAAAGAATGAAAGTGAAGTCAGGGAAAACAGGGAAGAGTCAAGGGAGAGTGGAACTCATGATCAAAAGGAAAAAGAGATTCCAAAGAAGTGAGGTAAGTGAGGTGGCAGGAAAGTAACCGATCATGGGACTCATCAAAAAGGGCAGTTTAAGAATTTAGGAATCTATAGGGTAGCTTCAAATAATGGCATGGTTTAATTAATTCAGTGAGTGGCTGATATAGAATGGAGGCAGAGGTCATGAAAGCTGGAAAATTTGAGTAATTGGGAAACCAGTTGTTAAGAGGTTCATCAGTATAACTGTCAGCAGTTTTGAAAGTCTACCTTCTTTTGGATGTAGAAGAGTTGTTAGAATTGCTGTCCAGAGAGTCTACTTATCCTCATTTAAAGTAAGGAAAATAGAGGGGGCGGAGCCAAGATGGCGGAGTAGAAACAGCATTTCCAATGTGCTCTGCCCCACACAAATTTCAAACAATGTGAAAGGGGACTCCGAACAACTTCTGGAGCCATAGCACCCACAGAAATGCACAGAGAAGCTAACCTCCTGCTGAGGACAGCCCAGCAGCCCTGCAGGGAGTGGCCAACGCAGCGCTCTAAGAGCAGGCAGCACAGGGCGCTGGGACCCAGGGCGGCCGGGCCTCCAGCTGGCTGGAGGGACCCCAGAACACCAGCAATTGTGGCGATTCCAGAATTATCGGCACAGATATGCCTAGGACAAAGTGAGAGGTTAGTGCCCTAGGGACTTTGGGACCAGTATTTGGGGAACGAATGAGTGGCTTCCTCCCCTGGGGGCGAAAAGATGCTGAAGAAACAGCAGCACAGAAGCCGTTTTGCAGCTTCAGTAGTGGCTCTAGCTCCTGGTCTACAAAATGTAGGGAGATCCAGCAGTCAGTCTGGGGGTTAATCACTCTTGCTTTAAACTGCCTGGATCTGGATTGTGGTCTTGGGGGGATGTTTGGGGTGGGTATCCAACTTGCCAGAGTGGGAGGAGGCTTTACAGAAGCCACCCAACTGGCAGAAGTTGTGAAGACCCCACGTTTGGGCGGAAGCTCCCCTGTCTGGTGGCAGAGTCTTACTGTGGCAACAAGCCCAAAAATCAAGTAATTAAGTGGCAACATGCCTAGGCAAACGAAACAAAATAAACAGAAAAGTTCAACATTGGACTCCTATTTTAGGGGCAAAGAGGCTCAAAGCATGGAGGAGGGCTGTGAGGTCAGAACTCCTGCACCAAAAGCCCCAAATGAAAATACAAGCTGTCTACAGGCCATAGAGGACCTTAAGAAGCAGATAAGAGAAGTGGGGGAAAATTTGGGAAGAGAAATGAAAAAGATGCAAGAAAAGTATGAAATGACAGTCAACAGCCTGACTGAGGAAAATAACACCTTAAAAAATAGACAACTTGGGGCGGCTAGGTGGCGCAGTGAGTAAGAGCGCCGGCCTTGGAGTTGGGATGACCTGAGATGGAATCCGGCCTCAGAAAATGAGCACCCACACACAAATAATGACTAGCCGTGTAACCTTGAGCAAGTTACTTAACCCCAATTGCTTAAAAAAAAAAAAAATAGACAACTCAAATGGCAAAAGAGGCTCAGAAAGGCAATGAGGAGAAGAATGCCTTAAAAGTCGAATTTGCCAGATGGAAAAAGAATCTCAAAAGCTCACTGAGGAGATTCATTCCTTCAGAGTTAGACTGGAGCAAATGGAAGCTAGTGACTTTCTGAGAAATCAAGATACTATTAAACAGATCCAAACAAATGAAAGAATAGAAGGCAATGTGAAATATCTCATGGGAAAAACCACTGACCTGGAAAATAGATCCAGGAGAGATAATTTAAAAATTATTGGACTACCTGAAAGCCATGATCAAAGAAAGAACCTAGAAATCATCCTTAAAGAAATTCTCAAGGAAAATTGCCCTGATGTTTTTAGACCCAGAGGGCAAAATAGAGGTTGAAAGAATCCACAGATCACCTCCTGAAAAAGATCCCAAAAAGAAAACTCCCAGGAATATTATAGCCAGGTTCCAGAATCCCCAGATCAAGGAGAAAATACTCCAAGCACCCAGGAAGAAACAATTTCAATATTGTGGAAACCCAATCAGAATAGCCCAGGACCTGGCAGCTTCTACACTGAGGGAGAGAAGGGCATGGAATATGATATTCCAGAGGGCAAAAGAACTGGGAATGAACCCAAGGGTCACCTATCCAGCAAAACTGAGTATTTTGTTTCAGGGGAAAATATGGTCATTCAGTGGAATAGAGGACTTTCAAGCATTCTTGATGAAAAAACCAGAGTTGAATAGAAAATTTGACATTCAGACACAAGAAGCAAGAGATGCTTGAGAAGGTAATCAAGGAAAAGAAATCAAAAGGAACTTATCAAAGTTGGACTATTTACAGTCCTACATGGAAAAACAATAACTGTGTTTGATGAAACCTTTCTCATTATGAAAATAATTGAAGAAGGGTACATGGCATATGTTCACAGGTATACATGGATAGAGGGCACAGGTTGAATTTGATGGGAAGGGATGATTATTTTTTTTGGAGGGCAATTGGGGTTGGGTGACTTGCCCGGGTCTCAAGGCTGGGTTTTTGTTTGTGTGTTGGGTGTCTGGGGCCGGATCTGAGCTCGGGTCCTTCTGGCTCCAGGGCTGGCTCTCTGCTCACTGCGCCACCTAGCCACCCCAAGGAAGGGATGATTCTTAACGGGTGAAGTCAAGAGGTGAGAGAGGAAAGTGGCAAGAGGAGATGGAGAGAGACAGGGTAGGGTAAACTATCTCATGTAGAAGAGGCAAGGGGAAGTAGTTGCAGAGGAGGGAAGAACAGGAAGGCAAAAAGGCAAAAGCATATTCTCATTGAAGTTGGCTCAAGGAGAGAATCACATACATACTAAATGGAATATCTTACCCTCACTCACTCTCCTGAGTAGGGGAAAGGGGGATGAGAGGGGGGATGATGGAGGGGAGGGCATTCTGGGGGGAGGGGAGGTTGGAAGTACCCACTATCAAAGAGGGACAGGATCAAAGTAGGGAATGGACCAGGTGGGAGGTGAGATGGGTGAGAGGGAAATATAAGCTGTCTTTTACAATATATCTACTATGGTAATGTTTTGCATAACTATACATGTACAACACATACTGAATTGCTTATCTTCTCAGAGGGAGTGGGTGACAAGGGAGGAAGGGAATGGATCTGAAAATAGAAGTTTTAAAATTAAAAGTTTCATAAGATGTCCAGGCACTGGGGCTCAGAGATTCACCTTGCCCTAATGGCAAAATCGAAGTGGGTATGGGAGAAGATATGGGAGAGAGCAGATTGGATGAGGGGATATCTATTGGGACTGCTATTCTGCGGTGGTGGGTAGGGAAAAAACAACTATAGTCTCTCCAACCCCTCTTCTATAGGGATGCAGAGATACCACCCAACCCTGCATCTTAACTTGGCTACCTGTAGCTTCTCTTACCTTCAGTGACTTTGGATTTGAGCTTCTATCATCATGGTAGAATCATAGGAACACCTTGCTCTCTTCCCTCTGAGCCCATAGAGGTATGTTCCCTAGATGTGTTATCGGCAAGGAGATTTGTACTATTTGTTTTAAGTCATATGCCCTGGATCCCTAAATTAGAAATATGGACCCAAACCATTGTAGCAGTACTCTGGGGATTTGAATTTTGTGTCCTACCCATAGTATCTTTTCATCTTCACACAATCATTTCACTTTCAAATCTTAAACGTAGGACCAATTGTTCAGTTGGCCTTGATATATGGTTGTTTGGGGTGAAAGTACCACCATTATTCTAGTCTCTTAGGTCTGTAATGTTGGTATCACCTTCAACTCTTTCGTCTCTTTCACACCTCATTTCCAGTCAGTTGCTAAGCCTTGTAGCTTTTACCTTCACAGTATAATATATTTTGTATCAATCATTATCTCTCTACTCATGCACCTAGCACTCTGGTATGGACCCTTATGTTCTTTTGCTTGTCTAATTGGTCTGGATTCAGCTGGTCACGCTTCATTTCCTAATTTATCTTTCACACAGCTGACAGATCAACATTGCTAAAGCACAGGTTTGACTGAGTCACTTCTGATTAAACGTTCCTGCTGGTCCTTCATCACTCCTAGGATTAAGTACAAAACTTCTCTGTTTGGGTTTTAAAACCTCTCATGCTATGAAGCCAGCCCCCTTTTTTCAGGTTTATTGGATGTTACTCTTTTTCATCCCAACCAGACTGGTCATTCCCTGCATGTGGAAATTCATCTCCTGTCTCAGACCTATCTCCTACTTGGAATTCACTCTCTTTTCATCTCCATCTTATAGAAATCCCTAGTCTCTGCCAAGGCTGAAAAGGGTGCCACCTCTTGTAGGAAGGCCATTCTGATCCCCTTCATTGCTAGTACCCTCAACCTAGATGTTACTTTGTATCTACTTATAACAATATTTTATTTTATTTTATATGTTCATGTTTGTTTTCCTACCAGAAGAATGTAAGGTCCTTAAAGGCAGGAATTGTTTGATTTTTATCTTTGTATAGCAAGCACCTAGCCTGGTGTCTGCCACATAGTTGATACTTAATAAATGCCTGTTGAAGGCCTGGATAGGTGGATGAATAATTAAATGCATATTGTAGTGAGTGGATATAATACCAGAGTTGGAAGCAGGAAGACCTTGGTTCAGATCTTGCCTTGTATACTTTCTAGCTGTAAGTAACCTCATGTAACTCTTGACTTCAGTTTCTCATCAGTAAGATGAGGAAGTTGGACTCGATGGCTTCTATAGTGTTTTCTAGCTCTAAATCTAGGATTCTGTGATATTTCTAACCCTGGGAAATCTACCTCTTTAAGGTGGCTCTCAGCTTCATAACCTCAGGACTCAGTCCGTCAGTACTTTTTCTTAGTCTCCTATGCTCACTTTCTTTCCTGATATGCCAGTTTATCATTAGTTAGATAAAGATGTCATCTGACCTATTAGCTTGTCTGGGACAGGATTACTTTCCAAGTGATCTTGAGTCCAGCCAATTAATCACTTCTTAAAGATTCCCATTAGACTGCTAAATTGCAAGACTCATTTAGGTGGTCCACACAAAAGGTCTTGCACAATACCCAATCTTTGAAATTGAGACATTCTGTAGTTAGATGAAATAAGCCAAATACTGTTTGTAATTTGGGGATCAAAATTCTGGTTATTTCCCAGCAATGGACTCTTCTCACAGAAACGTAGGATTCAGAACACCTTAGAGATCATCAGGTCCAGTCCCTTCATTTTCTAGATTAGAACATTGATGCCCAGAGGAATTAGATGCCTTGCCAAATGTAACATAGCAAGGTGATGGAATTCATTGTTTTTACCTAAGACCTCCTGAATCCAGTCCTCCATCAGTACCATTCAGTCAAGTATAGCCCCATACCAGCTTCCCAGTCACAAGGGCTCCCAACAGTTGACTGACACAAAATGTATTATGTTGTGTTCTTAAGAGCAGGTGTTACTGACCCTTAAAGGATAACATCTCCTGTTTTCCTTGGAAAATAGATTGGAAATTTAATTGCTAGATCCTTTGGAGCTATAAATATTGGGATCATAATCAATGCCACATCCATAAGATAACCTCATTTAGCCCAGAGCAAAACTATAAGCCTGTGGAGATGTTGTTGAGTCATTTCAGTCATGCACAACTCTTTGTGATCACATTTGGAGTTTTCTTGGCAAAGATGCTGGAGTAGTTTCCCATTTTCTCCTCCAGATCATTTTACAGATGAGGAAACAAGGCTAAGTGACTTGTCCAGGCTCACAGAGATAGTAAGTGTATGAGGCTAGATTTGAACTCACACAGATGAGTCTTCCTGACTCTAGACCTGGCATTCTATCTAGCTGCCATCTAGTGCACTTAGCTGCCCTATGGGGGATAGATGAAGATAATAAGGCATTTATGAAGTACTATCTATCAGGCACTGTGCTGTGCTCTAGGAATACAAATGTAAGAAAAAATAAAAAATAAAATGTCCTTGCCCTCAATGAGTTTATATTCTATTGAAGTAAGCATAAACCTCACCTCTTCATGAGATAGTGATGCCAATCAGGGACTTGCCAATCAAAGGAGATCATTTGGAACTCCTAAAGATATTCCACTTAGAGGATCTGTGCTTTCCCTGCCAATCTATCAAAGGTGACAGAAGGGGGAGGAACTGTCTCTATAAACTTTTTTGATTCCACTCTTGAGCTGCCTGGTAATAGGGATCCCTTGGAGCCCTTAAGTGGGCATTCTTTCAAAGAAGAAATCTGGAGCTCAGTAGCCTACAACCAAATTAAGGTGAATTTGAGACAAATGAGATCTAGTTTTTCAAACATCTTTTCCTCTCTGCTATGTGCTCACAAACAAGGTCCACAAGCACTTTCCTTGTGCAGAGACTCTACTTTTGTCCTTTGAGACCATTCCCAAAACATAACTGCAGCAACTCAAGCCCTCGGGCTCATGAATGACACGTGGACACCTCACTCTGGACGTTTTCCAATTGCCACCAATGCTTGCAGCTCCATATAGCCTCCAAACTACCAGGGAACATACCAAACTCTAAATACCACTTTCCCTTTTATTATTTTATGGCATCACAGGACCAGATATTTAGAGCTAGAAGGAGCTTTGGAGATCCTCAAGTCCAATAAACTCTTTTTATAATAGACAAAAAATGAGACACAATGATTTAGTCATGGTTGTATCAACAGTACATAGAAGATTGGATTTGGAACTTTGGTCCTATGACTCCAAATCTAGTGTTCTCTGCACTGATGCCTATCCTGCCTCCCCCAGATTTGTAATCACTTACTTCCACCTGCATCAGGTTGCAAAATGACAGAAGGAAATCTTACAAAAGATACGCTCCAGCCAAGTTCTTGCCCTATGCCTTGCTTTATTACTTGTCTTCCTACTGCATTTTTTCTCTTGCACCTCTCCCTTCATTTGTGCTTTTTACCCCCCATGACCTCTCTGCCTTCTCACTCTTCTACCTGAAGCTCTCTTTCAATGGGCTTAAATTATGTCTATTCCAATAACACCTTTATTAAATGTACAGGTGTTTCTCCCATCTTGCAGACTGGGACCCTGAGGCAGGCTAGAATTTAAAACAAAAAAAAGTTTCCTGTGGTTTTGTTGTTTACCTAAAACCTGATTAGTGTTGATTTCCTGATTTTAATTCTGATTGTCTTCCCCTTGGATATCCTTTGTATAGAAGACTGAGGATAAGTGATAAAATTCAGAATTTATAGCAGATTATAGAGAGACAGGGTGAAAATTAGATGCATATTAGGAATGGAATCAAAATCAAATCCTATTTACAATGTAACCATTTACCCTCCCTGAGCTTCAGTTTACCCATCTGTGAGATGGAGGCAATTCTACCTGTAGTAACCACCTCACAGGGTTCTTGTGGGGCTATTGATGTTGATCAAATGAGAAAACATATGTACCATCCTTTGCAAACCGTAAAGCTCCAAATAAACCCTAGCTATAATATTATTACTGTATACATTTTGCAACTTATACACGTTATATTTCCGCCTTTCCCCCAGTGTAAGCTACTTGAGGGAAGAAATGTTTTGTTGTTGTTTTATCTTTCAATCCCCAGAGGCTAGTACATTGTTTGAGCTTAACAAATATCTGTAGAATTAAATTCAGTTGAAATAAAATAGTGTAAATATAAACTTAAAATTGTGTGTAAAATGTTCAACAGTTTCAATCAGTTATTATTACCCTCTGATGTTCCTGAAGACAGTGACTGGCTCTTCACAGTAATTATTGTTAATTTACAAGTCCCATTATAGGTGAGCAGAAAATAAATAGTTTGCTGTAGAAAACAAACTGGCTTTACCATATTAAAGAGCTTCTGATCTTAGCTATAGTGAATAGTTATCAAATGGGAAAAGAGCTTAAAACTCTTCTGGAACAATGGTAGCAATTATGGTCCTTGAAGGATAGTTAGAAAAGTCTAGCTATTAAAGATTTCTGGAAACCCCCTGTTGTGATACCCAACAAATAGTTTAAGGCAGTGGTGGTGGAGAGGTGCTTGCAATAAAAGAAGCAAGAGACAATTTGGAAGAGAATGCACCAGTCAGTGGAAAGAAATGATTTCTCCCTAAATAGCAGTCTTAGAAAAGGCTGAGTCATTTAAGTCATCATCTTAAACAAGGGGCAATTAACAGGATCTCTCTCTTTCTCTCTCTCAGTCTCCTCTTTGGGTTTCTCAGTCCCTGCAGAGATGTTCAGAGCTGAGAAAGAGGTGATAAATAATAAAAGAGAAGGGAATTTACTCCATCCTTTCTCGGTGCTGGCTGCATTAATGCTCTGCAGAGGAAGAATCCATTCTTTATCAATTTCTGCAAAGAGCAGGAGTGTTTGAGTAGGGGCAGTGTAATGTAAGAAGCCATTGGAACATCTGCTCCTATGTTTTCATTTTTAAAACGGTAACCAACTGTGTCCAAGGAAGTTTCAGTGGGAAGATACTGTGACTAGGAAAAAGTAGGCACTGGATAAATATTTGTGGAAGGAATGAGCTTTGGGTATTTGTTTTCCTTCCTCTTTGATGGTAAGTGACGTATTTTTCAAGACAGGAATTTTCTAATTCCCAAGCAACAAAGTATTCTGGGAATACTGCTCATCCTTTCAAGAAGAGAAACAATTTTTGCCAGCTTGGGTGGGGAGGGCAGAGGATGAGGTTGAAATTTATTTTATAATTGGTTGGTTGGTTGGTTTTCACCCAATAGGGCAGGATGAGATGGTAAGATTTCTGTACTCGAGAAATAACTTATTAAGCACCATCCAAAGTAAATAAAACCTCATTATTCTGAAGGTCAGTGGGAAAAAGTCTAGCCATTCCATCATTAAGCATATATTGTCCACAGTCAAAACATGGATCTAAATCTTCATATTCTTAATTTATTTTTAGAAATTCAATGCCAAAAAGAATTTCAGTTGAAGCTACTAAGCAAGTGCCATTTTTAGATTTATTTTGCCAAATATCTATATAGTGATAATGGAGGACATTTCTACAGGCCATTATAAAAGTTGGAGATAACATGGTGGTAGTACCTGCTAGGAGTAACCAGTAATGAACAGCCAGCATACTCCATTGATATCCAAATAATGTCAAGAGAATGAGGAAAAAGTCCCAACTTCTTGGGTAGACCCTTGGTACATAATTTTGGGAGGTCATGAATCAGAGTCATATTTAAAGGGCATGCATATGGACTGTAGTCTGCAATGTTGAGGGAATATAGATGCTAAAGGCAGATAGGTGGCAGAGTGGATAGAGCACCAGACCCATCTTCCTGAGTTCAAATCTGGCCTCGGTCACTTACTAGCTGTGTGACCCTAGGCAAGTCGCTTAATCCTGTTTGACTTATTTTCCCAATATGTGAAATGTACAGGAGAAGGAAATGGCAAACCACTCTAGTACCTTTGCCAAGAAAACCCTAAATGAGGTCGTGAAGAGTCGCATACAACTAAGATGACTGAATAACAGATATTAATCAGAGCACAGATCCAGAAAAGCATGGATCCTGTAGAAGTAATTATTGCTAAGAGAACATTAAAAAACAAAATACTTCTATCAATAATCACACAAATACATGAATACACAGACCCACCCACAGAGATATCCCCAAAGAGCTCAGTGCTATGTTTGGGTTTATATGTCTTACTACTTACTACAAGATTAGGACACTTGAAGCCTATGCTGTTGGAAGGTCAGCATCTGCAGTTCCTGGCTCACATCCTTCCAAGGGGCAGTCTATTTCCTGGAGTATCTAACTAGGAAAGTTTCTGCCATGGGTTTATGGGACAAATGTTTGGAAATTCAGAACCAGTATATATGGGGCTGTTTGACAGCTGAAAATAAGATATAAATCTCAAACTGTGAAACCCCCTGACTCTGTCAGTTGGAAAGTTGCCTCTGTGGGAGATGGCCTCCAAGAAGGTCTGTATTAAATATAGTGCTTTTATCATTATGGTTCATATAAGAACAGCAGTGTGTGTATATGGGTGGGGGAGGATGGAAAATGGAAAAAAATTTCCATTTTAAAATGAACTCTTCTTTTGGCATTGGTTTTTGTAGGACTAAAGGAGATTCGTGACAAAGTTTTCAAATATACTTCTGCTCTCAGAATTTCCTTCTAAGGATGCCAACATGTCTTAACACTATGGCTTCTGATGAAGATGAAAGCATGAACCACGTAGTAAAGGACCATTAGGCCAGATGCCGAATAGTCCTACTGCAGAGTAGGGAGTGACCCACACTCCATGATTATCGTCACCTAGACAGGTAGCGTGGGGTGATAGAAAAATCACTGCGGACAGACTCAAGAGACACTGAGACCAGGAACAAACCTTAGTTTTGTCATCAGTAAAATATAAACAATAATGCCTGGCACTGTCTCTTTCTTTTTTTTTATAAACAAATGCTTTATTAGCTTCTGTTTTACATCATTCATTTCCGCCAGATTTTGAGTTACAATCATTTTTCCCCCCATTATTCCCCTACCCAACCTCCCAGAATAGTAGTCCCACAAGATATCACTTCCTCCAATCTGCTCTCTCCCATACCTTCTCCCATACCCCCATCGACTTTTCCATTAGAGGAAGATGAATCTTGTGTCCCAATGCCTGCACATCTTATCTCCCTATTACAAGCAAAAGAGTATTAATAATAGTATTTATATAAAAAATATTTCAAACATTTAATGTTATGACTTCGAATTTCAGATCCATTTCCTTCCTCCCTTGTCACCCATTCCCTCTTGGGAGATAAATAATTCAGTATATGTTGTACATGTCTAGCTAAGCAAAACATTATCATAGTAGATATATTGTACAAGGCTGCTTATAATTCCCTCCCACTCATCCCACCCCCCACCTGGTCCATTCCCTACATGATCCTGTCCCTCTTCTATAGTGGGTAATTCCAACCTCCCCTCACCCCAAGGATGCCCTCCCATCCATCATCCCTCCTCTCATCCCCCTTCCCCTTATCCTGCTGCAGGTTGAGATATCCCATTTAGTATGTATGTCATTTTCTCCCTGAACCAAATTCAATGTGAATGTGGTTTTGCCTTTTTAGCCTTCCTTATTCTCCCCCTCCTTTGCAACCACTTCCCCCCTACATGAGATAGTTTACCCTACCCTGTCTCTCCCCATCTCCTCTTGCCACTTTCCTCTCTCACCTCATAATTTCATCCCTTGAGTATTCTCCCTTCCCAACAAATTCAACCTATGCCCTCTATCCATATATAACTGTAACCATATACACACACATTCACATATGTATTCATATGACCACACCCCCTTCTTCCATTATTTTCATAGTGAGAAAGATATCATCAGTAACAGTTATTGCTTTTCCATATAGGAATGTAAATAGTTCAACTTTGATAAGTTCCTTTTGATTTCTTTTCCCTGATTACCTTCTCAGGCATCTCTTCCTTCTTGTGTCTGGATGTCAAATTTTCTATTCAATTTTGGTTTTTTCCTCAAGAATGCTTGAAAGTCCTCTATTCCACTGAATGACCATATTTTCCCCTGAAACAAAATACTCAGTTTTGCTGGGTAGGTGACCCTTGGGTTCATTCCAGTTCTTTTGCCCTCTGGAATATCATATTCCATGCCCTTCGATCCCTCAGTGTAGAAGCTGCCAGGTCCTGGGCTATTCTGATTGTGTTTCCACAATATTGAAATTGTTTCTTATTTTCTCCTTGATCTGGGGATTCTGGAAACTGGCTATGATATTCCTGGGAGTTTTCTTTTTGGGATCTTTTTCAGGAGGTGATCGGTGGATTCTTTCAACCTCTAATTTGCCCTCTGGATCTAAAACATCAGGGCAGTTTTCTTTGAGAATTTCTTGAAGGGTGATTTCTAGGTTCTTTCCTTGATCATGGCTTTCAGGTAGTCCAATAATTTTTAAATTGTCTCTCCTGGATCTATTCTCCAGGTCAGTGGTTTTTCCCATGAGATATTTCACATTGCCTTCTAATCTTTCGTTTGTTTGGATCTGCTTAACAGCATCTTGATTTCTCATAAAGTCACTAGCTTCCATTTGCTCCAGTCTAACTCTGAAGGAATGAATCTCCTCAGTGAACTTTTGAGATTCTTTTTCCATCTGGCAAATTCGGGTTTTTAAGGCATTCTTTTCCTCATTGCCCTTTTGGGCCTCCTTTGCCATTTGAGCTAGTCTATTTTTTAAGGTGTTGTTTTCTTCAGTCAGGCTGTTGACCCTCGTTTCATACTTTTCCTGCATCCTTCTCATTTCTCTTTCTAATTTTTCCTCCACTTCTCTTATTTGACTTTTAAAGTCCTTCTTAAGGTCCTCTATGGCCTGCAACCCGCTCATGTTTTCCCCTGGGGCTTTTGGAGCAGGACTTCTGACCTCACAGTCCTTTTCCCGCTCTATGCCCCCAAAATAGGAGTCTAGGGTTGCATTTTTCTGTTTCCTTTGCCTTGGCATGTTGCCACTTAATTGCTTGACTTTTGGGCTTGTTGCCACACTATGGCTTTAAGGCCAGCTAGAGGAATTTTCGTCCTGAACATGTGGGGGGCAACTTCCGTTTCTGGCAAGCTGTAAACCCACCCACAGCTTCCACCCTAGATCACAATCCAGATCCAAGGAGGTTAAAGCAAGAGCGATTACCCCCCAAGACGGATCGCTGGATCTCCCCACGATTTGTAGGCTGGGAGCCGGAGCTGCCTCTGAAAACTACAAAATGGTGTGTCTCCTCAGCGGCTTCTAGCCCCCAGGGGAGGGAGCTGACGCATTCCCCCAGTACAGGTCCCAAAGTCCATAGGACACTAACCTCTTAGTTTGTCCTAGGCATGTCTATGTTGATAATTCTGGAGTCGCCACAGCTCCTGGTGTTCTGGGGTTCCTCCAGCCAGCTGCTGGCCCTGCCGCCCTGAGGCTAAAACCTCGGCTCACGCAGACCTGGGCTCGGCTCGGCTCCTGCACTCTGCATGCTGCCAGGTCCCAGACCGCTGTGCTGGTCCTTCCTGCAGGCCTGCTGGGCTGTCCTCAGTGGGAAGTTAGCTTCTCTGTGTTGTTGTGTGGGTGCTGGGGCTCCAGAAGTTGTTCAGAGTCCCCTTTTACATAGTTTGGGGGGAATCTGGGGGCAGAGAGGCTTGGAGGAGCTGTTTCTACTCCGCCATCTTGGCTCCGCCCTGGCACTGTCTCTTTCACAGTGTCATTATCAAAAATTTTATAATCCTTTCTTTCTCTCTATACAACAACACATTTGCATGCACACCTACATTTATTTGTTCATCTATTTGTTTGTTTGTTTATATCAAAATCTTATATGGAATTCCTGGCAAGGAAACTCCTCCTACCAAGGCAGAGCCACAACTTATCTATGATTTATGATCTTCAAGAATTATCTCAGACACTGAGAATTTATGTCACTTATAGCCCAGGTTTAGATAGTCAGTAATTATCAAAGGCAGGGCTTTCTACCCTGTTCTTCCTGACTCTGAGGCTGGACGTTTCTCCATGGTAACACTCTATGGCATTGTAATGGTCATTCACAAACAATTTTAAGTTCCTAGCCTGCACAGCAATGTGCCACAGATAGACTTATAGTCAGGATGGATTGGGATCAAATCCTGCCTCTCACACTCATGAGCTCTATGATCACAGGCAAGAAGCTGAACTCTGAGCTTTAGGGACCTCTTGATGTCAGAGAAGGAAGGGTATGATTTCTTATACCAGTGAAATCACAGGTTTTAGTGTATTGATACACATGTAGGGCACAATGCTGAGTGCAAGAAATAGAAAGGTTTATATGATATGGTCCCTACCCTGAGGAGACTTGTTGTCTATTTGAAGAGATAGGAAATTGAAGGCAGCTAGATAGTGAGGTGGATAGAACACTAGGCCTGGAGTCAGAAAGACCTGAGTTCAAATGTGACCTCAGATACATTCTATGTGACCTTGGGCAAGCCACTTAACCTTGTTTGCTTCAATTTTCTCACCTATAAAATGAGCTGGAGAAAATTCCAAATGGAGTCATGAAGAGTCAGACAATTGAAAACCAAATGAAAATCTTAATAAGATAATACCTATTAAATGCCTAAGAAGTGATAGGCCAGTGGATACTACCAGTGTTTAGAGTGGGGAATGATCACTGAGGGCTGGGAGTAGTTAGGAAGGACTTGAGCTGAAAATAGAAACTGAGCATTACAGAAAGTAGAGCATGTATTCGTTTTGATTGAAGCAGGAACTGCAGCAAAGCAGTGGGAGATAAATTTATAGAGAGTTTGGGATCAGGTCATGAGAAGCTTTGTAAACCAGGTGAAAGAACATATTAATAATTGTAATGGATACTTTAAGGTTGGCAAAGACAATATAGAGGTGTATAAACACTTATATACATATATTTGTATATATGCATATCTATATGTATACATAGATGTATACTATGTATGCATATGTGTGTAACATGTATTACATGTTATGTGGCATATTCATTGATCATATTATATTGAATAATATATATTTCTATATGTATATATGTATATATATGTGTGTGTGTATACATATATATATATATATATACCTTAAAGTGCCATACAAATGTTAGCTAAACAACAATAATAATAGCTGGCTTTTATATAACACTTTCAGTTTTGCAAAGCTCTTTGTGAATATTTCTTCATATCTCATTTGATTCTCACAGTAACCCTATAAAGGTAGGTGCTATTATTCCCATTTTACAGGTGAGTAAACTGAGGCAAAAAGAGCTTATGAGGGAATTGCCAAGGGTTATATAGTTAGCTAATGTTCATTGAACAATAGTAACTATAGCTGGCGTGTATATGGCACTTTAGAGTTTACAAAACTCTCTTTACACATGTGATCTCATTTGATCATCCCAACATCCCTGGAAAGTAGATGCCATAACTGTTTATTCCTTGTTACAGATGAAGAACCGAAGACTCAGAGAAGGTAGATATCCTCGAGAGCAGGGACTATCTTTTATCTTTCCTTGAATTCCTCAGGGCTTGTTATATAGCACCAGGTTCATAATGTATGGTCATGGTTTGTCCTTCATTCTCGAAGAGTACCATGACATCAGGGAGATGATGATTTGACTTGCAGGTGACTTTGATTTGAGTGAGGGAGGGCTGTGCAAGGTCACCAGCCTCACTTTCTCCTCCAGTCATCTGGGTCTAGTGGCCAGATATTGATCAGGATGAGTGAAGATGGCCCAGGATGCCAAATGTTTGTTGACTGGCTGACATAGAGTCTGAGGTAGAATTTTAAGTCAGGTCTTCCTAGCTCTAGGTCTCTATGACATGATGCTTCATAGACAATGTGGATTGTTGAAGGTTTGAGTAGGAGGCAATGGAGATTACAAAGTGTTTGTTTAGGTCCCCTCCAATTCCAAATACTTGCTTCTGCAAGTCTTTGAACAGTGATATGGGAATGCAGTTTATGAGGACTTCTAAGATCACTAATCTAATATACGCCTTTCTTTATTAGAGATTCTTAACTTGGAGACTAAATTTGTATTTTAAAATATTTTTACATATAATACAATTGATTTTTTGTGATCCTATGTATTTTATTTTATGCATTTAAAAAATTCTTAGAAGGGGTCTTCACCAGACTGCCAAAGGCTTGTCTATGACATAAAAAAAGATTAAGAATGGTTGATTTAAAGGATTATTCTCAACAAATCCTCTTACTATTTTTTTTCAGACAAACACAGAACTTATCTATTTATTATTCTGCTCCTAGGTTGTTTTTTTTTAATTTTGTCTTTCATATATAAGACACCATCATACTAATCCCTCCTTGTTTTAGTTTCTCCCTCCCCCCAGTTCTTTAACTTATTCCTTAATCTAAATTGCTATCACCTTAATTCAGGCTCTCATCGCTTCTATCCTGGACAACAATAAAGGATTTTCCTTTTTCTAGTCTCTCTACAATGACAAACATCTGATTAATTAGAAAAAAAATCTTTCTAATATACAGAACTGACCATGTCTCTCCTTTGCTTTAAAATCTTCAGGGACTCTCTATTGCCCTTAGGATAAAATCCACACTCCTGCTCTTAAACTTATCCCTTAAACTCCTCCTCAATTTGACTCTAACACACCTCCTCACCTTATTTGACATTTCTGTCTTTCACTTCCTAATTTTCCTGCCCATCCAGACTGTCTCCCAAATTACACACGACGTTATGACCTTCCCATATTTTAAATAATTAATTTTTTTTTAGTTTTCAACATTCATTTTTATAAGATTTTGAGTTCTAAATTTTCCCCTTCCTTTTCCCCCTCTCCAAGACTGCATGCAATCTAATATAGGCTATACATGTACAATCCTATTAAGTATATTTCCATATTAGACATGTTGTAAAAGAAGAATTAGAACAAAAGAGAAAAACCATGAGAAAGAAAAACATAAAAAATAGAGTGCTTCAATCTGCATTTAGACTCCATAGTTTTTTCTTTGGATATGGATAGCATTTTTCATCATGAATCTTTTGGAATTGTCTAAGATTATTGCATTGCTGAGAAGAGCTGAGTCTATCAAAGTTAGTCAGTGTACAACATTGTTGTTACTGTATACAGTGTTTTACTGGTTCTACTCACTTCATTCAGCATCAGTTCATGTAAGTCTTTCCAGGTTTTTCTGACATCTGCCTGCTCATCATTTCTTATAGCACAATAGTATCCCATTCCATTCATCTATCATAACTTATTCAGCCATTTCCCAGTTGAGGGGCATCCCCTCAATTTCCAGTTCTTTGTCACCACAAAAAGAGCCGCTATAAATATTTTTGTACAATTGGGTCCTTTTCCTTTTTTTTATGATCTCTTTGGGATACAGGCCTCATATCAGTATTGCTGGATCAAAGGGTTTGTAAGTTTTATAAATCTTTGAGTATGATTCCAAATTGCTCTCCAGAATGGTTGGATCAGTTCACAACTCCACCAACAATATATTAGAGTCCCAATTTTCCCACACCTTCTGCAACATTTACATTTTCCTATTTTGTCATATTAACTAATCTGATGGTATGCCAGGGTTGTTTTAATCTGCATTTCTCTAATCAATAGTAATTTAGAGCATTTGTATGGTTATAAGATAGTTTTAATCTCTTCATCAGAAAACTCCCTGTTCATACTTTCCATATTTGTTTAGGGTATCTTCCATTCATGTTATCAGCTCCACCTTTCAGAACCCTCCTTTTTCCTTCAAGGCTCAGTGGCTCCATGCAGCCTTCCCTGATCTCTTATGAGTCAGAAAGTACATTCTTGTTCCTCAAATGTTCTTGAAGGAGTTTGTCTGAATGTTTTCTTTGTTCTAGTAACTTTGAATTCTGGTTTACTTTCAATTATATCTATCTATGTAAAAATCTATTGTATTTTTATAGTAAAACATAAGCTCTTTAAACACAATGACAGTGTCCTTTTGAAATGTGTATATTCTCAGTCCCTTGCCTGGTGCTTTTAAGCTAATAGATACTGAGTAAATGTTTGTTAAATGTAATACTAGACTACATGACTCTAGGAACTAGTCCTCTAGGAACTATGCTAATGTCATCCTTCTAATATACCAAATTTATATTCCTAAAACACAAGTATGTTCATTGCTATGCTTCTTAAGAAGCTCCAATGGCTCCCTATTTCTTGAAGGGCAAAATACAAACTCCTGTTTGACATCTAAAGAAAACTGGCTCCATCCACCTTTCTGTTATTAATGCCTATCACTCCCCTTTTCACATCCTACAGTCTAGCCAAACTAACTTACTTACTGTTTCTTATACAGAACATTCCATAACTTGTCTGTATGCCTCTGAGTGACAGGCTTTCCACCATACTGAGGATGTACTTCTCCTCACCTCTTCCTTGGAGAATCCATACTGTCTTTCAGGGTTTAACCAGGCACTTTTTCTTATATAAGACCTTTCTTGATTTCCATAGATTCTCCCCACCCGTGTTACTGTTTACATGTTTTTATATTTTGTTATCTGATTTATTATCTGATCTAGCTCCTGGCACAGTGCCTGGCATATAGAGGATGCTTAGTAAATGCTGGTTAAATAAAATGAATCCCAGTTACCAAAAATGCAGAGATCCAAGATTCTTTTAGAGGCAGGATGTTAAGTAAGCATGCATTCAGTTCTGCTAGACTTAGATAGGGCTGAAGAGGGAAAGGAAACAACAGTCAACCTTAAGTCATGAAACAGAACCAGAATCTCTAATTAAGAAGGAACATCTCATAGAAGCCTATAATTAATTATATGGATTAAGAAACTGAGGTTCAGAGAAGTTAATGACCCATACAAGATCACAAGTTGTGGCAGTGCTACTTTTAGGAGATTTTCAATTCCTGAAGGCATTGAGCTTATATCTAGAGTTTTGGTAAAATGAGAAGCATATTCAGAGGATAGAACTTGAAAGAATACACACCATCTCTATGCCACTCCATTGGTAGAAGCCCCCACCAATGTTATGGCATTAAAACTAGGATCTAGGATCCAGGGCAGCCTCCCACCCCATTCCATCCCTCTCCAAACTCCCACCTGTGAGAATAGAATCTCCCCTATCTGCATCATAGAATCCCTCATAGCATTAGAAGTGACCTCTGATTCAAACCTGTCCAACCCATAGCTGGAGGAAAAAATACGCTATAGCTGACACAGCAACTGAGTCTGACCGCATATACAATGCTCAGCAAATTCTTTTTAAGGCATTCTTCTCCTCATTGCCCTTTTGGGCCTCCTTTGCCATTTGAGTTAGTCTATTTTTTTAAGGTGTTGTTTTCCTCAGTCAGGCTGTTGACCCTCATTTCATACTTTTCCTGCATCCTTCTCATTTCTCTTTCCAATTTTTCCTCCACTTCTCTTATTTGATTTTTAAAGTCCTTCTTAAGGTCCTCTATGGCCTGCAACCCGCTCATGTTTTCCCCTGGGGCTTTTGGAGCAGGACTTCTGACCTCACAGTCCTTTTCCCGCTCTATGCCCCCAAAATAGGAGTCTAGGGTTGCATTTTTCTGTTTCCTTTGCCTTGGCATGTTGCCACTTAATTACTTGACTTTTGGGCTTGTTGCCACACTATGGCTTTAAGGACAGATAGAGGAATTTTCGTCCCGAACGTGTGGGGGGCAACTTCCATTTCTGGCAAGCTGTAAACCCACCCACAACTTCCACCCTAGATCACAATCCAGATCCAGGGAGGTTAAAGCAAGAGCGATTACCCCCCAAGACTGATCGCTGGATCTCCCTACAAATTTGCAGGCTGGGAGTGGGAGCTGCCTCTGAAAACTACAAAATGGCGTTTGTCCTCAGCGGCTTCTAGCGCCCAGGGGAGGGAGCCAACGCATTCCCTAATACCAGTCCCAAAGTCCATAGGACACTAACCTCTTACTTTGTCCCAGGCAAGTCTATGTTGATAATTCTGGAGTCGCCACAGCTCCTGGTGTTTTGGGGTTCCTCCAGCTGGCTGCTGGCCCTGCCGCCCTGGGGCTAAAACCTCGGCTCATGCGGACCTGGGCTCTGCTCGGCTCGGCTCCTGCGCTCTGCGCGCTGCACGCTGCCAGGTCCCAGACCACTGCGCTGGTCCTTCCTGCAGGGCTGCTGGGCTGTCCTCAGCGGGAGTTTAGCTTCTCTGTATCGTTCTGTGGGTGCTGGGGCTCCAGAAGTTGTTCAGAGTCCCCTTTTACATCGTTTGGGGGGAATGTGGGGGCAGAGTGGCTTGGATGAGCTGTTTCTACTCCGCCATCTTGGCTCCGCCCCCCAGCATATTCTTTATGTAAGAAGAAAAAGTGTGCCAATCAGTCCACAAGCATTTATTAAGTGCTTACTATTTGTGAAGCCAATGTACAGTGCCACTAAGAAGTGGTCAACCATCTGTTGCTTGAAAACTCCAGTGAGGGGGAACCCATGAAAGTTCAAGTGGTTGTGAAGTTTTTCCTTGCATCAAGTCTAAATTTACTTTCCTGCAATTTTGACCCATTGATCCTAGTTTTACCCACTGGGACCAGACAGAATAAGATTAATTCCTGTTTCACAGCACAGCCTGTCAAGCACTTGACGACTGCTATAATGTTCCCCAAGGGTCTTCTCTTATCCAAGCAAACTATCCCTTGTGTGTTCAATTGATCCTCATATATTATGGTCTCCAGGCTTCTCACCATCCTGATCACCCCCCTCTGGATGTACTCCAGCTTTTCTATGGCTTTCCTAAATCATGATGCCCCAAACTGTACACAATACTTCACATGTGATCTGACTAGGGCAGAGTACAAAGGGAAGATCACATCTTTTATTCTGAATGCTCTGCCCCTCTTAATGCAGCACAAGGTGATATAACAGTTATTTTGGCTACCATGTCAAAGTCTTGGCTTATATCTTATTCAAATTCAAAGACTTTTTTTCCCATTGCCTATTATATCTAATTACATTTGGCTGATCATTCTAGCCTGCTGAGATGAATGAATGATTGAAAAATCATTTACAAAGTGCTTACCATGATAAAAGAAATACTATGCTAAGCATAACATGTAGAAAAGAGAGGAAGTCCTCAATATATATGTGCTTTAAGGTTCGTAAAACACTTTACAAATATGATCTTATTTCATCCTCACAATAACCCTGGGAGGTAGGTGCTATTATTATCTCATTTTATAGATGAGGAAAGAAAAGAAGACAGAGGCCAAGTGTCCACCAGACACTTACTGTTAAGTAAGTGGCTGTTTTTTGTATTTTTTTTTGGAGGGAGAAGGCAGGTCAATGGGGGTTAATTGTCTTGCCCAAAGTCACACAAAATGTTGTGTCTTGAGGATGGATTTGAACTCAGGTCCTCCCGATTCCAGGGCTGGTGTTCTATTCAGTGCACTACCTTGCCACCCCTAGTAAGTGTTTTGAAGCCACAAAAGCTTAGATGGTTTTATAGTTTCATCCAAGTATTGATTAAAAGAAAATTGATGAATAGTAATGACCCATGGACAGATCCTTGGGGCATTCTATTACAGACAATCTAAGCTGACATCAACCCATTAATTATGCCCCTTTACGTGTAGTCTTTTACAAAGTTCTGACTCTTTATCTGTTTCCTTGTATATTTCTCTCCATCTTGTCCACAAGGATAGCATGGCAGATCCTGATACAACTGTCTCCTAATCAAGAAATAGGGTAGGATGGGTGTAGGACTTAACAAAAATGAATTTCAATTGCCTCAAAAAATTTGCCAAAAGCCAGTGTTGACTACACTACTGAAAAATGTTGAAACATGTGCTATGGTCTGACTTTTCCCATTCTAGCCCTTCAATGACTTCCCTCTCTAGAGGTTATTCATACCCTAACCTTGCCTTGTTTGTATATATCTGCTTACCCACTCCTTGATGATATGTTCACTTGACTTTTACGATCTAACTTAATTGTACTTTATTTTGTTTTACTCAGGGTCTAGCACATAGCTAATGCTCTAGAATCCTAGACTTTAAGAGTCAAAAAGACCCAAGTCCTATTATTTCCTCTAGCACTTGCCAGTTATGTAACTATAGGGAAGTAACTTAAACTTTCCCAGTTTCCTCACCTGTAAGATGGAAAGAATAATAATATATAGCACACTCATAGGGTTGTTGTGAGGCTCAAATGATATTAAGTATGGAAAGTGATTTGTAAAATTTAAAACAATATTAAAAAGTAAGTTATTAAGAAATGATGAGCTCAATAATCTTAGAAAAACATGGAAAGACGTGCAAAATAATGAACAATGAAATGAGCAAAACCAAGAGAACACTGTATATAGTAACAGCAATATTGTTTTAAGAATGACTTTGAGCAAACAAGTTATTTTGACTATTACAAATGCTCAAATGAACTGCAAAGGATATATAAAGACACTAACTATATCCAGAGAAAGAGCTCATAAAGTATATATAGAATTATTTTACATACACACACACATATACACACACACACGCAATCTTTCCTATTTGTGGCTAATAGTTACCGTCTCTAGGATGGGGGAGGGAAGAAAAAATACACTTACATAATAACATTATTGAATATTTAAAAGGAATAACAAGTCATATATAGTAGATATTCAATTTCATGTACAATCATCTTTTTATCATGCTGTGTTATGGAAATGCTTGTTTTATTCCATAAATTAAAAATAAAATTTAAAAAGTAAATTATTGCCATTATTTTTATCATCATCATATACTATTTTACTATTAGTGCCAAAGGGTTAGTGCAGCAGTTGTTATTCAAGAAAAATTACTTATTAATTGGCCTTGAAGTATCCAATGTATTTTGTTACTAATAAAATTTCACTTTTAAAGTAAGATCTGAACTGCCCGTATTGTCTTGACTCAAGGAAAATCAGTTAGTAGGCATAAATTGCTTTGATTTATTTAAAATGGGCTGCATGAATGACCAGAATGGGGATGCCCTATTTAACAAACAAGAAACAATTTGTTTCATTGCAATGTACCAAACATTGTCCAGGCTCCCTCTCCCCTTCTTGTGGAAATACTGGAGTCATAAACGTGTCGGGGACAAATTTGTTTGAACAATGGAATGCGATATCAACAAAGGAAATTACTCAATATGTATTCTCCTTCTTCTTCCTCTTCTTCCTCTTCTTCTTCTTCTTCTTCTTCTTCTTCTTCTTCTTCTTCTTCTTCTTCTTCTTCTTCTTCTTCTTCTTCTTCTTCTTCTTCTTCTTTTTTGCTTTTTTTGAGGAGGAAAGGCAGGGCAATTGGGGTTAAGTGACTTGCCTAAGGTCACAAGGCTAGTAAGTAGTGTCTGAGGCTCAATTTGAACTCAGGTCCTCCTGATTCCAGGGTCAGTACTCTATTCACTGTGCCACCTAGCCAACCCCAGTCAATATATATTGTGCCAGGCACTGTATTAAGCACTAGAGATTAAAAAAAAAAAAGCCCAAAGACAGTCTCTCTTCTCAAAGAGTTCACAGTCTAATGGGAAGGGCAACATATAAACAAACATGTGGAAACAATATATAGGCATAATTGAACATATAGAATAAATTGAAGATAATCAATAGAGAGAAGGCATTAACACTGAGGTGAATTGAGAAAAGCTTCTCATAGAAGTTGGAATTTTGTTTTTGTTTTTTAATTTTTATTTCTTTTTAAAAATATTGATTTATTTTTAGTTTTCAACAATCACTTCCATAAGATTTTGAGTTCCTAATTTTCTCTACATCTTTTCCCTCCCCCCACACTAAGACTGGCTGCCTTCTCACTACCTCTTCCCCCATTCTACCCTCTAGTCTATTCCCTCCAATCCCATATCTATTATCCCCTTGCCCTTCTATTTCCCTGTAGGGTAAGATAGATTTCTATACCCCATTGCCTGTGTATCTTATTTCCCATTTGTATGTAAAACAATTCTTAACATTCATTTTTAAAACTCTTTAGTTCCAAATTCTCTCCTTTACTCCCTACCCACCCTCATTGAGAAGGCAAGCACTTCTATATAGGTTTTACATGCATAGTTACACAAGACACTTTCATAATAGTCATGTTGTGAAAGACTAACTGTATTTCGCTCCATTTTATCTTGCCCCACATGTATTCTATTATCTTCTTTGACCCTGTCACTCCTCAAAAGAGTTTGCTTCTGATTACCCCCTTTCCCATTCTGTCTTCCCTTCATCACCCCTCTCTCTTAACCCCTTCCCCCTATTTTTCTGTAGGGTAAGACACATTCCCATACCTAGTTGAGTGTGTATGTTATTTCTTTCTTAAGCCAAATTAGGTGAGAACAAGGTTCACTCAATCCCTCTCACCTCCCTCCTCTTCCCTTCCACTGTAAAAGCTTTTTCTTGCCTCTTTTATGTGAGATAATTTATACCATTCTACCTATTCCTTCCTCCTTCTCCCAGTACGTTCCTCTATCAGCTCTTAATTTTATGTTTTAGATACCATCCCTTCATATTCAACTCACCTTGTGCCCTCTGTCTATGTATATTCCTCCAACAACAGTAATAATGAGAAAGGTCTCATGAGCTACAAATATTATCTTCCCATGTAAAAATGAAAACAGTTCAACTTTAGTAAGTCCATATCGATTTCTCTTTTTTGTTTGCCTTTTCATTTTGCTCTTAATTATTTTATTTGAATGTCAATTTTGCTCTTTAGCTCCCATTTTTTTCTTAAGAATGCAGTAAATTGGGGGGGGGCAGAGCCAAGATGGCAGAGTAGAAACAGCAAGTCCAAGGCACTCTCCCCCCAGATGACCTCCAAACTATGTAAAAGGGGACTCTGAACAACTTCTGGAGTCCCAGCACCCACAGAGCGACACAGAGAAGCTAAACTCCCACTGAGGACAGCCCAGCAGCGCTGCAGGAAGGACCAGCGCAGCACTCTGGGAGCCAGCAGCATAGCTTGCAGTGCATGGAGAGCTGAGCCCAGGTCTGCATGAGCCACAGTTTCAGCCCCAGGGCAGCTGGGCCAACAGCTGGCTGGAGGGACAACAGAACACCAGCAGCTGTGGCGATTCCAGAATTATCAACACAGACATGCCTAGGACAAAGTGAGATGTTAGTGCCCTATGAATTTTGGGACCAATATTTGGGGAACATGTCGGCTTCCTCCCCAGGGGCTAGAAGCTGCTGAGGAGACATGCCATTTTGCAGTTTCCAGTGGCAGCTCCAGCTCCTGGCCTGCAAACTGTAGGGAGATCCAGCGATCAGTCTTGGGGGGTAATCGCTCTTGCTTTAACTTCCCTGGATCTGGATTGTGGTCAGGGGTGGAGGTCGTGGGGTGGGTATCCAGCTTGCCAGAAAGTTGTGAAGACCCCAATGTTTGGGACAGAAGCTCCCCTGTATGGTGGCAGAGTCCTACTGTGGCAACAAGCCCCAAAGTCAAGTAATTAAGTGGCAACATGCCAAGGCAAAGGAAACAAAATAAACAGAAAAATTCAACATGAGAATTCAACTCCTATTTTGAGGGCAAAGAGGATCGAAACATGGAACAGGAAGAGGACTGTGAGGTCAGAAATCCTGCTCCAAAAGCCCCAAAGGAAAATATGAGTGGGTTACAGGCCATAAAGGACCTTAAGAAGGACTTTAAAAATCAAATAAGAGTAGTGGAGGAAAGATTGGAAAGAGAAATGAGAAGGATGCAGGAAAAGTATGAAACAAGGGTCAACAGCCTGACTGAGGAAAACAACACCTTAAAAAATAGACTAACTCAAATGGCAAAGGAGGCCCAAAAGGGCAATGAGGAGAAGAATGCCTTAAAAAGTCGAATTTGCCAGATGGAAAAAGAATCTCAAAAGTTCACTGAGGAGATTCATTCCTTCAGAGTTAGACTGGAGCAAATGGAAGCTAATGACTTTATGAGAAATCAAGATGCTGTTAAGCAGATCCAAACAAATGAAAGAATAGAAGGCAATGTGAAATATCTCATGGGAAAAACCACTGACCTGGAAAATAGATCCAGGAGAGACAATTTAAAAATTATTGGATTACCTGAAAGCCATGATCAAAGAAAGAACCTAGAAATCACCCTTCAAGAAATTCTCAAGGAAAACTGCCCTGATGTTTTAGATCCAGAGGGCAAAATAGAGGTTGAAAGAATCCACTGATCACCTCCTGAAAAAGATCCCAAAAAGAAAACTCCCAGGAATATTATAGCCAGGTTCCAGAATCCCCAGATCAAGAAGAAAATACTCCAAGCATCCAGGAAGAAACAATTTCAATATTGTGGAAATACAATCAGAATATCACAGGACCTGGCAGCTTTTACACTGAGGGATTGAAGGGCATGGAATATGATATTCTAGAGGGCAAAAGAGCTGGGACTGAACCCAAGGGTCACCTACCCAGCAAAACTGAGTATTTTGTTTCAGGGGAAAATATGGTCATTCAGTGGAATAGAGGACTTTCCAGCATTCTTGAGGAAAAAACCAGAGTTGAATAGAAAATTTGACATCCAGACACAAGAAGCAAGAGATGCCTGAGAAGGTAATCAGGGAAAAGAAATCAAAAGAAACTTATCAAAGTTGGCCTACTTACATTCCTACATGGAAAAACAATAACCGTGACTGATGAAACCTTTTTCAGTATGAAAATAATGGAAGAAGGGTGTATGGTCATATGAATACATATGTGAATGTGTGTATATATGTTTACAGTTATACATGGATAGAGGTCATAGGTTTAATTTCTTGGCAAGGAATGATACTTAGGGGGTGAAATTATGAGGTGAGAGAGGAAAGTGGCAAGAGGAGATAGGGAGAAATAGGGTGGGGTAAACTATCTCATGTAGAAGAAGCAAGGGGAAGTGGCTGCAAGGGAGGGGAAGAATAGGAAGGCAAAAAGGCAAAACCATATTCTCATTGAATTTGGTTCAGGGAGAGAATGACATACATACTAAATGGGATATCTCAACCTGCAGAAGAATAGGCAGAAGGGGGATGAGAGGAGGTATGATGGATGGGAGGGCATCCTTAGCGGGAGGGGAGGTTGGAAGTATCCACTATAGAAGAGGGACAGGATCAAGGAGGGAATGGACCAGGTGGGCGGTGGGATGGGTGGGAGGAAATTATAAGCAGCCTTGTACAATATGTCTAGATGGTAATGTTTTGCATAGCTAGACATGTACAACACATACTGAATTACTTATCTTCCCAGAGGGAATGGGTGTCAAGGGAGGAAGGGAATGGATCTGAAATTCGAGTTCTTACAATTAAATGTTTCAAATATATATTAAAAAAAAGAGAGACGGGGGTGAAGAAGAATCTATTGTCTCATTTCTTCTCCCTGACCACTGCCACTGCCACTCTTTACAAATCTAAAGTAAGCTCCATGGGGGCTGACACAGTCTTATTCATATCACTATGCCTTGTAACACGTTGGGCATGATACGATTCATTATTTGTCCTTTGAAATAAAAAATGTATTAGTTGGAAAAAAAGAATGCAGTAAATTCCTCTATGTCATTGAATGTCAATTTTCCTCCTCATTGATTACATTTAGTTTTACTGGATAGGTGATTCTTGTTTTTAATTCTAGCTCCTTTGACCTCTGGAATATAATATTCTAAGACCTCCAATCCTTTAATGTAGAAGCTGTCAAATGTTTTGTTATTCTTATTGTGTTTCCACAGTACTTGATTTTTTTTTGGCTGCTTATAGTATTTTCTCTTTGACATGGGGACTCTGGAATTTGGCTGTAATATTCCTGACAGTTTTCATTTTGGCATGTCTTTCAGGAGGTAATCGATGGATTCTTTAAATTCTATTTTATGCTCTTGGTCTAGAATATTAAGGTAGTTTACCTCTATAATTTCTTGAAAGATGATGTCAAGGCTCTTTTATGATAATGGCTTTCAGGCAGTCTAATAACTTTTAAAAATATTTCTCCTGGATCTACTTTTCCAGGTCAGTTGTTTTTCTAGTAAGATATTTCACAGGGTCTTCTGTTTTTTTGTTCATTCTTTCGGTTTTGTTTTATAATTTCTTCATTTCTCATAGGGTCATTAGCTTCCATTTTCTCCATTCTAATTTTTAAAAATTATTTTCTTCAGTGAACTTTTAGACCTCCTTTTCCATTTGACTAGCTTTGCTTTTCAAGGCATTTTTGCCTCATTGAGTTTTTGGACCTCTTTTACCATTTGGGTTAGTCTATTTTTTTTTTTTCCAGTTATAACCAACTCTGGTCCTTTATTAAGCACTTAAAAAATACCTCAAGATCCAGGATGTAGGACAGAGAGGGGCAAGCAGGAAGCAGGGAAGGGCTTGGTAGAGGGTTGGGAGCCCTTAATATCCCCAGAGCAGCCACAGAGCACAGTGAGTGGGGGGGGGGGGGCCGGGGACCAAACCTTGGCTGCCTTGGCCTTTCAGTGGGAGCAGAGCCCCCCACATACAACACCAAAGGGTGAGAAGGCAGTCCTGTCTCTGCCACCCAACTCATATTCCCATCCACAAGACAGAATCAGAGGAGCCAGAGGGGAGAGCAGGAAAGTGTGAGGGACAGAAAGACACCACAGTCAAGTAAAAAGTGGATTTAAAAAATCTGGTGGGGAACAGATCCTCTGCGAAGAGCTGGGGAGGGGCCCAGGCAGGGGCAGGGGGCTCCTCTTCAGAGTAGAAGCAGCAAGCATCCAGGATGAAGGCATCTGGGGTCCGAGGTTCAGCAGAGGAATAGCCAGCTGCTGGCTGGGTTATGGAGATTCATCTATCAGCACCTTCTCATACTTGCCATGCCCAGTGGCCACAAACTTATATCGCTTTCCGGAGGGGGTGCTCTTGATGGTGGATGAAGTCTTGCTGCCTCCCTTGTGCTCCCAGAAACTCCTCTTGCTCATGTCTCCAGCCACAATATCCTTGCATGGTGGGGTCTTGGCTGAGGACTGAGCCAAAAGCTCCCCAGTCTCCCATAGGTTTTTGGAGTTGGCTACAGTCATGGTGGGCATCTCAACGGAGGGCTGTCGGGTCAGCTTCAGGGTCTTGCCAGCAGTCTCAATGGCCTGAGTGTACTGTTCTAGCCGGTCATCAATCTTAGACACAGGCAAGGCAGGCTGTGACTTCTTCACACTGTTACTCTTCTTTATGGACCGGTTCAGGGACTCAGTCCTGTCGATGAGCTTGGCGGTGGGACTGAGGGGTGGCACATCCTGTTCCTCTCTGGCCTCCGGGCTTGAAAGGCTAGGCGACTTGGGCTGCCTCTCCATCTCCTTCACATTAGCAGTCCTCAGTGATACCTTTATGTCCTCTGTCTCTGCTTACACCTGCAGAAGGCCCACCTCCTCCTCTGGGAGGTTCCTTGTGGCCTCAGCCTCCTCAGGCCTGGGTACTGGATCCATACAGAGCTGGCTCAGTCTGGCTTTGGTTTGGTTCAGGTGAAGGTCCTCCTCCTCCTCCTCCTCCTCCCCCTCATAGGATCGATGTGAGGACCCCTCAGTTCTGTCCTCATATTCTGGGCTTTCTTCTTGAGGGGTCTCTTCACCGTCTAGGCTCCCACCTGGACCCCATCTCTGCTTCCTCTGCTCCACCTTCTGAGACCAGTCACTGAAGCCCTCATCTTCTTCCAGCTCCATGGGCTTCAGGGTAAGAAGCTTCTCCTGCTCTGGCTCCTCAGGCTCTGTCTCAGGGTGGGCTCCAAGGCCATCTTCACACTGGCACCGGAGCTGTCTCTCCCGCTCCCTCCTGCGACGCTCTCTGGCTGCTTCTTCTTCATCCTCCACACTCCATTGGGTGGTGAGTCTCAGCAGGTTCTGTAAGCCTTGTTTGCTGGAGTGCCTCCTCAGAAGCGCCCCGCTGCTCCCGACGCCGTTCATCTTGCCCCTGGGCACTGCGAGGCTTCCGGACGTCGGACGGGAGGAAGGGGAGCCTGCTGCAGCCGAATCTGCTGCCCGCCTGCCTCTCTCTCTCTCTCCTTCAGCCTCCTCTCGCGTTCCCTCCCTCCAGGAAGTTCAGCAGCTCCTTTTGTTTGCCTCCAGCCCCTTCTCCTCCCCCCTCCCCCGTCCACCCTCTCCCCCCCCCCCGTCCCTCCTCCCCCTCCCTGGTCCCTCCTCTCCCTCTTCCCTACACTAGTCCCTGGGTTAGTCTATTTTTAAGTTATTTTCTTTAGTATTTTTTTTTTGGGGGGGGGTCTCCTTTAGCAAGCTGTTGACTTGTTTTTCATGATTTTTTTTTTGCATCATTCTCATTTCTCTTCTCTGTCTTTTCTCTATTTCTCTTACTTGATTTTCAGAATTCCTTTTGAGCTCCTCCATAACCTGCAACCAATTCATATTTTTCTTAGAGGCTTTGTATGTAGGAGCTTTGCCATTATTGTTTTCTTCTGAGTGGATGTTTTTATCTTCCTTGTTACCAAAGTAAATTTCTATAGTCTGAGGTTTTCTTTCTGCTGTTTGTTCAGTTTCCCATCCAATCATTTGACTTTTTATCTCTTTGTTAAGGTAGGGCCCTGCTTCCAGTATGGAGGGCTTACTGTCCCAAGTTTTAGGGGTTTTGTGTAGTGGTTTTCAGAAATCCTTCTAGGGACCTGTAAGTTTTCAGTTCTTTCAAGATGGTGTGATCTAAGGATAGGTGTTTACTCCTTTTCCTGGCCTTTTCTTTGGTCTATGAGTGACCACAAGAACTCTTTTCTGCCCTGGAATTGTGAGGAGGATTCTGTCTCCACTGCTGCTCCAAGCTCTGCTATGCCAGTGCTCCTCCTCACCCCAGGGCTGCCACCCAGGACAGCACCTCAGATGTAAGTATGGACAAAATAACAAAATCCTGCCAGTGTGCCAGCAAAGAGACCCCTGTAACCCTTTTCTGATCAATTGTTTGATTCCCTTACCATCTGAGAGCTCTGGAAACAGTCACTGCTGCTGCCAATACCACTACCACTATCACCACTGCTGCTGCTGCCCAGAGGCTGTGCTAGGGATAGGGATGGACTGTGCTCCTCTCTCACCCAGGTCCAACAGACCTTTCTTACTGACCTTCTAAGTTGTCTTTGGTGTTTATGGGTTGAGAAGTCTGGAAACATGGGGCAGCTAGGTGGCACAGTGAATAGAGCACCGGCCCTGGAGTCAGGAGGACCTGAGTTCAAATCTGGCCTCAGACACAACAGAAAACTAGCCATGTGACCTTAGGCAAGTCACTTAACCCCAATTGCCCTACCTTACCCCCTCAAAAAAAAGCAAAAAAAAAAAAAGAAAAGTCTGTAAACTGACATAGCTGTCTACAATTCAAACCTGTGAGGCCTGCTCTAGGTTCCCTGGGACCTGATTTGTACAGGTGTGGCTTGTGCTGAACTGTGCTCCTCTCTCAGCCCCATGCAACAGATCTTTCCTGTCAACCTTCTAGATTGTCTTGGGCTGGAAATTTGTTCCACTCTGCCTTTTTGTGTATTCTGCTACTCTAGAATTTTTTTAAAGTCATTTTTTTACATTAGAGAGATTTGGGGGAGAGCTCAGGTGAGTCCTTGTCTTTACTCCACCATTTTGACTCCACCCCCAGAAGTCAGGATTCTAGGTAGCAGGAGAAGCTGAGAGGCAGATACGATGAGAGAGAATTCCAAGCATGAGGGACAAAAAGTGAACATGTTCAGAGTTGAAAGATTGAGCCTTTTGAGAAGAACAATAAGGAATCCAGTGCAAATGAATCTCAGAGTACATGGGCGGTAACTTGTAAGATAGCTGGAAGGGTAGGAGCAAAGCAGTTTGCTAAGGGGTCTTCAATATCAAGCAAAGGATTTTATGTCTGATCCCAGACCTGATAGGGAGTCACAGGAGTTTATGAATAAGGGGGTGGCATGATCAGACCTTTTCTTTAGGAATATCACTTTTACATCCTAGTAGAGAATGGATTGAGGTAGGGAGAGGCTTGTGGCATGCAAACCAACCAGCAGGTGATAGCTGGAGTGATTTAATGAGAGCCTACACTGACATAGTAGCAGAGTCAGAGGAGAGAAGGAAGAATATATAAGAGAAGCTATGTACCAACAGGCCTTAACAACACATTGTTTATGGGGAGTGAGACAGAGTGGGGGTCAAGTGTGACACCTAGGTTATAAGCCTGGTTCCTGGGAGGTTGGTGGTAACCTTGACAGTAATAGGGAAGTTAGGTGGGAAAGGATTTAGGAGGAGAAATGAATTCAGCTTGGGACATAAAATAAGGGCAGTTGTTCCTGCAAAGAGCAACTCTTCCTGTAGAGATATTCACCCCTGTAGATTTTAAGAGGGTTGGAGGGTCCCAGGAGAGAAGAGGACTGTGACCCTTGTATATCAATTGATGACGTGTCATCAGGAGATGACAAGGTGAGGCCTCAACTGAAAGTAAGTTCACTCACAAGAAGGAAGAGATCCTGCCACCCCTATGTAAATATCCTGTAGCAAATCCCTCTTTGCCTGGTGTTAGTTATATGCCTAATAATAACAGTGGGGAGAAAAGCAGTGAATGGCATGGCTAAATCTCTCTGGTCTGAAATTGATTTTTTTTAAGTGGTAGAATTAACTGAGGGAGCAGCAAATATCACATTAGGGAACTGTAAAGAAGGTCAGGCCAAAGCAATAAGTTGAATTTACTCAAACATCTGTAGGTTTTTTAAACTTTTATCAAGGATTTTCATATTAACATTTGATTTTACCCTGGCTACTGCATAATTTTCTACTCAATTTACTCCTGACAAGTTACAGACCTAAAAACATTCTTATCAAACCTCCTTCCCATAATGTAGAAAGACTTGCAGCTCCTGTGATGTCCTTTGTGGCATAAGGAAGAAGGGACAGGAACTGGGGAGAGAAGAAGCTTTAAAAAATGGAAATAGGAACCAGGCTCTTTTGAGCCTCTTTTTTCTCCCACAAATCCTTAATATTCATCAAAACTTTATTAACGATTCTGTTTTACTTTAGGCATGAAATAATTTATAAACTGGATCGCTGTATTTGAACCAAAACAATGGAAATTCTCTACCTCATCACCAGGTCTAAATTGTGTTTGGAAAAGAAAAACATAACACATGCCAGAGTGATGAAATTTGTTCCTCAACAACATATGCTTGGTGTTGGATGACGGGAAGATATGAGACCTTCATTTTAAAGATAGGTCAAGCCAAAACTTTTTATCCTCACTTGTTTTAACCAATGATTTGATGTGTCAGCCAGATATTTTTTTTTTAAAGCAATTGGGGTTAAGTAACTTGCTCAAGGTTACACGGCTAGTCATTATTTATGCGTGGGTGCTCATTTTCTGAGGCTGGATCTGATGTCGGGTCATCCCAACTCTGAGGCCGGTGCTCTTACTCACTGCACCACCTAGCCACCCCTTTAGGGCAATTGGGGTTAAGTAACTTGCCCAAGGTTACACGGCTAGGTTTTTGTTTGTGTGGATTAAATGTCTGAGGCCGGCTCCGAACTCAGGTCCTTCTGACTCCAGGGCCGGTGCTCTATTCACTGCACCACCTAGCTGCCCCTGTCAGCCAGATATTTATCTGGGAAATAACTGTTCCCAGTGATTAATATCACTGGGAAAAATGGAAACATGGATTTTTTCCCCTGGCGTATGGGTGGAGGTTCTAGACCATATCTTCATCTGCAGAGATAACTCACAGCATGAAAACTGTCTCCACTAATATGAATGGACAATTCCTCTACAACTTTTTGGCCTAAGACATGGAAAGCTTAAGTCATTTGCCAGTATGTGTCCAGGTATGGAATCAGGAAGAATTAAACTTGAATTCTTTCTCAAACACATAGATATAAGACCCTAGACAAGTCATTTAGCCTTTCTCAGC
>WOXC01008630.1:0-30000 GCA_011680675.1 Gymnobelideus leadbeateri | reverse complement strand
TGTGTGTGCATGTAAAGCTGAACTTGAAATCAAAGCGACCTATGGCTATTTTAATTCACTTAATGAGTACCTTCATTTGCCTATTGTTGTTCTTATTGAAAGATTCATTCCCACGTTCTTAATCAGAAATTTATTAAGCACCTACTGTGTGCTAGGTTTTGAGAATACAACAGACAAAAATGAAAAAAAAATCTCTATTCTCAAAGAACTTAACTTCTAATGGGAGAGACAAAGATGGCTATATGAATGTGCAGAGTAAATATAAAGAGAATAAATACAAAGGACTTAAATGCGAGCTAGTTTGAAAGAGAGAGCACTAGCACTCCAGCGGATCAAAAAGTATAGAAAATGGTCCTTGAAGGAAGAGAGAGACACTATGGGGCAAAGGTTAGGAGGGAGTTCAGTCCAGATGTGGAGGATGATCACGTGTGAAGAAATAACAGAAAGGCCAGTTTGGCCAAATTGCAGAGGACAAAGATAGGTTGAGACCAGGTCGTTTAGAGCTTTAAGAGCTAAATAAAGGTGTTTATATTTCATCCAAGAGGCAATCAGAAGCTGCTGAAGTTGATTGAGTAAGGCAGTCACATGATCAGTTCTGCACTTAAGGAAAATTACTTTGTCAGCAGTATGCCTGATAGACTGGAGTGGAGAGAGACCTGCAGAAGGGATATCAATTAGATGGAGGTTTCAATAATCTAGGGAAGAGGTGATAAGGTTCAAACTATGTTGGCAGCTATGTGAAGGCACCAGAAGGGGTCTGTCTGCTTCTAAGGTTATTGTGGAGGTAGAAACTGTAAGGTGTGGCAACTGATTTTATATGTGAAGTGAGGGAAATTAAGGTCATTACACTGTGGTTTTGAATACTGGGGCAGCTAGGTGACTCTGTGGATAGAGAATTGGACCTAGACTCAGGAAGACTCATCTTCCTGAGTTTACACACAGCCTCAGGCACTTCTAGCTGTGTGATCCTGGACAAGTCACTTAACCTTGTTTGCCTCAGTTTCCTTATATGTAAAATGAGCTAGAGAAGGAAATGGCAAAATCATTCTAGTATCTTTGCCAAGAAAACCTCAAATGGGGCCATGAAGACTGAAAAAAACAACTGAACATGAATCTGGGAGATTGGAACAATGGCAGTACCTTTGATAGAAAATTTAATATGAAGAGTTTGAAAAGGGGCTATATTGGAGGAAGAGTACAGAGATCATGAGTTTAGTTTTGAGTCTGAGATATCTCTAGGCCATCCATTTTGAAATGATCAGTAGGTGATTAGTGACATGCTATTGGAGCTCAGGGAAGAGACTGGGACTAGATAGATATATCTGAGAGCCATTGGCAGGAAGATAAAAATTGGATCCATAATATCCATTTAGTCACTAGTAAAGGTTTGAGAAATACTCATAATAAGGGGGCATTATCTGGATAATGAACCAACAAAGGAGACTGGGAAAGAGCAGTCAGACAGTTAGGAGTACAACCAGGAAGAAGAAGTTATCACAAAAGCCCAGAGAACAGAGAATATCTAGGGGGGTCAGTGGTCAACACTGTCAAAGCAAGGAGGTAAAAAGGATGAGGACATAGAAAGATTGCATTTGGCCATTGAAAGATCATTCATAATTTTAGAGAGACATTTCAGATGAGTGATGAGGTCAGAAGACAGACTGAAAACGACTTGAGGAGCAAATGAAAAGAGACATGGAAGCAATGAGTATAGACAGCTTTTTATAGGAATTTGCCTAAGAAAGGAAGGGGAGATACAGGATGATAACTTGAGGGAATGGTAGCAGCTAGTACAGATTTCTTTTTAGGAATCAGGGAGACTGGGACGTATTTCAGGGGAGTACAGGAGTATTGACTACTAGGATATGAGTTAATCAGCCACATTCCTACAATAGCATCCTGGGCTGTTGTGAAAAAAAACAAGAAGTGGTGCAGATTGGGATAGCTGGGATTAACTTTGTCCCTAGGTGTACTAATGTTGCACCCAGACAATAAAGAAGAAATAGAAGCAGTTTTTAGGACTTAAGGGGCTGCCAGGGAACACCCTTGCTCATTGTTTTTAATCTCCTTACTAGTAGCTTTTATCTTCCAGAAATGCTTTGACCTCCTCCATCACTTCTTTAAATACCTGGACAATGGGTGAGGATCAGAGAGAAGAGAAAGATGATTGAGGGGCTGATGTGCTGGAGAAAAAAAGAAAGGGATGAAATTCTGTAATGATGTACAGTACACTAGAGAACAATGGGGAGTGTCTGATTAGAGCAAAGACTTTCAGATGGGGGGATGGTAGGGTTTTTTATGGCCAGTGGACCAGTGTGGTCAGTCTGGTAACAAAGCAAATGCCTATGAAAAACATAAAAGATCCTTCAAGTTTTTGCTGTTTGTATGTCATTCCATCAATATGAGGGATCTCCTGGCATGGAAATTCTCTACCTTTGCAGATCAGCAAGTCATATATCTAAGACTTATAGGAAGTTATCTGAAGGTGATGAGAGGTTAAGTGTGTTGGTCCTGGTCACACAGGTTTCGTGTGTCCAAAGCAGGTCTGAAACCAGGTCCTCCTGCTTCCAAGACCAGTCCTTTACATACTCTACCACACCACTCCTCCTCTGTCAAGGTAACCTAAAAAAAGATGCTACCCACATATAAAATGGTTGAGAAGCAAGTAGCATATTGATCAACAGCATGGGGCTGAGCTGAGCTTGTTCATTTATAACCCTGACAACATGAGGAGCTTTGGGAGGCTACATATGTTTCCATAGACCAACATCGCCAACTAAAACCAGGCATGGAGAAGAAGGGGGCAAACATGGGACATCCCCTAGGAAAGGAGAAGTGCTGGGCAAGTGCAGCCCTCTCTATAACCTGAGAGGGCGGGGAGTCCCAGGTCAGGCATCTTGAACCTGAATCTGATACAGCCAGCCAGCTCTTTCAGATTTTAGCTCTATGCAGCTGGGTTCTGTTAAAGTTAATTCTGCATAATCAAAAAGTAATGAATCACACATGCAAATAAGTAATCCATGTAATTAAAGGCAAAGAGCTGGAGATAAACAAGATTTTTTCTGTGTTCCTGAGGGAGAAAACAAGAGCCCAAAGTTATTGGTTCACTTTGCTGTGCAGCCTGGGGAATTCTTGTTCTTTGGAGGAGAGAGGCAGACTCATAAAATGGGGAGTTGGGAGAGACCTTAGAACACATCTAATCCAACGTTTCATTTTACAGTTATGAGAAGGGAGGCCCAGACAGTTAATCGGTTCTGTCCAAGGTCACACAGCAAAGAGAGAGGGATCAGAACCTATATTTATTTCCTGAGTCCTAGTCTATGATACGGTGTCCTCAAATTATTACTGGGGAGCAGAAGGAAGGAAGATACATCTCCAATGTATATTTTAAGGGGGTGATACAAGAGAGGGGCATAGCAATTGATGACCTAGTGTGGACTCTAATGGAATGGACTTATTTGAAATACCTCCATGATGCAAATCCTTAACGACTCCATCAATCAGTGGGATGAGAGTGGTTGTATTCTCAGGAGGTAAATGGTTGCATGGAGTGGCAGGAGTTTTAAATAATGCACTGGAAAGAAGAGATAAAAAGAGAAAGCAGAAGGTAGACAAATGGTGCAGCATGACGTTTCTTATCAGAGATTTTTGAGGATTTTGGTATTTCTTCCCCCAGCCTTCTAATACAGATGAGTAACATGATGGACCTAGAGTTGGCAAAGACCTGAGTTCAAATCAGGCCTCATAAACTTATTAGCTTTGTGACTATGAGCAAGTCACTTAACCCCTATTTGTCTCAGTTTCTGTAAATGGGGATGATAATAGCATCTATCCCTTATGCTTGTGAGGACTAAATGAGATAACATTTGCAAAGCCCTTAGTCACTGTGAGAACTTAATAAATCTTTTAAATCATTATTTCCTTCCTTTAGTACTATCAGAGGTTTCATCCTGAAGTTGATTTGAGACTCAGAGATTCAATGATATCCATGTTTCTCTGACCCTTGGAAGATGTTACTCAGGCAGCAATGAGAACAAGCAGGCATGATTTCTAGATCTTGAAGATGCAGTGTTCTTGTAGTGATGGCCAAGCTATCATGCTACCATGCCCAGCTTTCCTAGGCTGGCACTGGACTGTGGGACCAGGGTCTGACTAGACATAATCTTCTACACCTCCTATGGGCAGAGGGTTTGGTAGGAGGCAGGGTGATTTGCCTAGGGCCGTGGTTATTGGAAATGTTTGTTCTTAATGTGTTTCTTCATACAATGCTTGCTATTTCAAGTAATTTGTTCTTATTTTCACTATAACCATTATGGCATGTAAGTAATAATTGAACTGTTTTGTCATTTCAGGGGATGAATTCAGAATAGGAGCAGGGGCTCAAAGTATAAAGACAAATAGTTAGAAACCCAAGTTAAGTAGATTCTCAAAATAACAGCTTGGAGCACCTTTCATAGTAGAGGTTGAAATTTGAGACAGAAAGTCTTTGGGAATGACTTGGTGAAAGAGTACTTCTCTGCATTCAGGTACCAGCCTCAGTTCTGAAAGGATTGCCTCTAGGTTGGTGACTAACATGGCAAACTTTTGGTCAAAGACGCTGTTGAAGATCATTTACTAAATTGTCTATGGGCTGTGATCTGTGTCAGACAATATCACATACTATTGGTCTAACCAAACTGGCTTCCTTGATATTTCCCATATGTGACACTTCAGATCCCACCTCCAGGTCCCACCTTTGCATAAGCTGTCCCCAATATGTAAAGTACACACCCCCTTACCCATGGCTACTAAAAGCTCTAGTTTCATTTGAAGCTAAATTCAAGTTTTAATCCATATATGAGGCCTGTCCTTATCCCCCAAGAATCCCTCTCTGCCCCAAAAGGACTTTGTGTTTACCTTATACAAATTATACATGTATACATATGTATATATGTATGTATATTTATGTGTATACTTTTTGTCTCCAACCTAAAATGAAAATTCCTTGAGGTCAAGGATTGTTTTGTTTTTTAGTATTTGAGAGCAGTAGATAGAGTGCTGGGCCTGGAGTCAGGAAGATCCGATTTCAAATCCAACCTCAAATTAGCTTGTGACCCTGGGCAAGTCACTTAACCTCTACCTTAATATACTGGAGAAGCAAATGCCAAACCACTCTAGTGTCTTTGACAAGAAAACCCCATGGTCAGTTTTGGCATTATGGACCACTGGGTCACAAAGAGTCAGAACAACTGAACAACAATATAGTCCCAGACTAACAGTTATATTGTCAACCCTATAATCATTTGAATTTATAATCTTATAATCTTAAATTCTTCACTTTCATTTATTTTTCATGTCCAATTGATCCTACTGATTCTCCATCTGTTCTTCTTCTCCCTTCCTCCCAACACTTTTTAGGTCCCTTTTTGTGTGTTTACTTCCCTGGTTGGAATATAAAGTCCTTGAGGGCAGGGAGAGGTCTCACTTGTATTCATATTTCTAACACTTGAAAGAGTGTCTAAAGCATAATAAGAATTTATTAAATTCTTGTTGACTTGTTGGTGCCTTACCTAGCCTCTTTTATCTGCCCCTTCTCTCCATAGGTCTCATTTGGTTTATCATAGTTGTCTCTTAGTGATGTCTCCCTGACTTCAGTCTCTCTCCTTTCTAATTCATCCTCCACACGTCGACTAAATTGATAAACCCAAAGTATAAATGTGACCACATCATAAACCCTAGCTCAAGGAGTTTTATTGACTCCCCAGGTCCCCTACGATAAAAATTTATCATTTAAACAATCTTTCCCAATCAGTCCCCAACTGATCTTCCTCGACTGGTCTCATATTACTCTGCTTCATGCCCCCTGTATATGTGAGGATTAATTAAGGCCCCCAGCCTTATTTACTATTCCCTCTCCATACCATCACATCTCCCATTTCTATACCTTTCCATAGGCTGGCCACTATATTTTGAATATTCTCCCTCCTGCCTTCTGCCTTGTAGAGTCTCCAAGTGCCCCTTATTATGGAAAACTTTTCCTGATTTCCCTACTTGTTTATACTTCTCCCACCTCTAAAAATACTTTTCTATTTGCTCTGTATATGCTTATCTATGTGTATATCTATCTATTTATGCCTATATATATGTGTATATATATGTAGATTGTATGTGTGTATATATAGATATATACACATATATGTATACATATAGATATATACATACATATATATGTATATTTTTCCCATTTGTGACCCTATATTCTGAGCTACTTAGCACAATGTCTGGAACCTAGTAGGCACTCAATATTTGTTGACTTGAATTGGCACAGTGCTCTGTCCTTACTTCAGAGACTTCCCACTCATTAGGAAACTTTTCCCAAGCCCCCAAAATATTGGTGCCCTCCTTCCTAGACTACTTTGAATTTATTCTGTGTTTATTTGTGTTTCTAAATGTTGTCAGACTTCATAGGCAGTTAGGTGGTACAGTGGATATAGTGCCAGACCTAGGGTTACCAAGACCAAAGATCAGATCTGGTCTCAGATATTTACTAGTTATTTGAGCCAGGGCAATTACTGCCTACCTTAGTTTTCTCATCGGTAAAGTGGGAAAAACATAGTGCCTACCTCCCATAGTTAGTGTGAGGATGAAATGAGATAATCATAAAGCACTATATAAATGCTAGCTAGTTGTTTATATTTACTAGTAAGTAGTAAACTTCTTGAGATCAGGGACTTTTAAATTTTTATCTCTGATCTCCAGTGCCTAGAAGGCACTTAAAAATGCTTGTTGATTAATCCTCACATATAAATGAAATTTCCCTCGGAAAGGTTAATACATTAAGTCATTAACTGATGTATTTTTCAGGGACAGAGTGTTGAACCTGAAATTAGGAGACCTGGGTTCAGATCCTGCTTTACACACATGCTAGCTTTATGATCATGAACAAACAAGTCATTTAACCTCTGAGATGTTCTTTCTTCATCTGTAAAATATAAATAATAGGACTTGTACTTCCTTTCTCACAGGAATTTTGTAAAGGAAGTGCCTTGAAAACCATAAAGCCTATATAAATGTGAGCTGGTATTATTATTAACAGTTCTTAGGGCAAGTCAGTAGGCACTGAATGTCTGGGAGAATGAGGAAGTATAAAAAAAGGAGGGAAAGATAAAAGACAGAGGAAACCATGAAGGGCACTACATGATGTTGATAGTACAACCTTGCATTTATTGAATGTCTTAAAGTTTACAAAACACTTTATGAACATCTCATTTGAGCCTTGGAACAACTGTGAGAGATGTATATTTTATCAATTTTGAAGAGCTTTGCCTGCCATAATATTGTGAAGGCCCATGGACCCTATTCTATTCTGTCTTTAAAAGTGTGCCCATAAATATGAAAGCCGTTAAGCCAAAGCATCCTGAGGTCTTAGCTACTTTCAAGTACCCGTATTTTGGTGGCTCAGCATTTAACTTGTTCAGTTTCAGGTGACAACAGCAAACTTGCCCCTGAGACTTGACAAGACAAAAACTCGGGAGCAGTTGCTTCTTTGGGAATGAGACCACATTGTTCCCAAGTCAGAATAGTAGCATTCCTAAAGAGAGTTTTGAGGGAAAGCCCATGATCCTCAACCCCCTTCCCAAAGGACAGATATGAGAAAAAACATCAGCCACTGAGTAATAGTGATGAAGTTCTAGCTTAGACTAGAAGCATCTGATTAGATGACACCCTCTTCTGCCTTCCTTCCTTGACCCTGGACCACCTGGAATTCACACCATCAAGACTGCCAGTGAGGAAAGACTGGAATGACTTCTTACTTCATTTGGATGAGAATGGAGGTTTACCTGGGCCTAATATACACTGCCATAATATCTAAAAGTCCTTTGGGCCTTTGACTCTATATCCTTCAGGCCCTTACCATTGTCATCTGACCTACTAAAGCACCCTAAAGACCGATAAGCCTGATCATCCACTCTACAAGTGGATCCTCCCCCTTTTTTGCCTGTCTCTTCCAAGTAGTGTATGAGCTTTTTGAGAGCATGGCTGTGTCATTGCTTTTTTCTATTTGTTTCTTTAGCATTTAGTGCAGATCTTGGTAAATAGTAAGTACTTAATAAGGACTTTTCCATCCATCTATCCATCCATCCATCCATCCACCCACCTACACATCCATGCATCCATCCATCCACCTATCCATCCATCCATACATACATCAATTCATTCTATTACAGATAAGAAAAACTGATTGTTAGGTCACCTTTATTCACCCTTTATACAAAAACTTTACCAGTTAACTATCACCTAATACTAATAACTGATATGTATACAGAATCTGAGGTCTGTAACATCCTATTTGAGCTTCACAGAAACTCTGGAGGCAAAGAGCCTAGGCTCCAATCCTACTGCTAACACTTACTAGTTGTGTGACCTCAGGCAAGTCACTTATATTTCCTTAACTGTATGAAAAATGAGGGAGTTTGACTAGTTGCCTCTGGAGTCCCTTACAGATCTATATCTATGATTCTACAAAGGTCCCTGTGAAGTAAGCACTGCAGTTCTCATTATCATCTCCCCTAATTTGCAGATGAGAAAACTAGGACTCACACACCCCATAATACCAGAAGGAGGACTAGAACCCAGGACTTTCTGACTATAAAACCAGTGTTGAACCCAATAGACCTCCCTCCCTCTGCTAATGCTGTATGCAAAACATAGTTTGTTCAAAGTAGCCTGGATTCATGCATTGTACATAGATTGCAAATACACATAAATTTTAAGTCAGAAAGGAATTCATTTTTTAAAGAATTTGTCACAATTTTGCTAACATAGGAGCCAATCTTAAATATAAAATAAAATAATGTAATATACATAAACATTTTAGCATAAAATAATCATAGTAATAGCAATAATAATGATGTAGTGAGTGGGCTTGTTTTCAGTGCACGGTTTCATAAAATGTGGTCTTTGATGACACTGCTACTCATGATTCTTTTTCAAGGCATTCGGAGGTTATTTAGTTTCTTCCCCCACTCTGCCCCTCCCTCCTCTGATTTCTAGATGAGGAAACAGGCCCAGAGAGTTGAAATAATTTATTTAATTTCACAGAGATACTAGCAAAGCAGGACTTAGTTTCCTCATGGGTAAGAGTGTTAAACTAGAGAGAAATAAAAGCATTTATATACTGCCTTAAAGTTTGCAAAGAATATTTCAAATATTATCTCATTTTATCCTCACAGAAACAAATCTAAGAGGTAAGTGCTATTATTATTCCCATTTTAAAGATGAAGAAATTGAGGCAAAGAGAGGCTAAATGACTTTCTCAGAGACAGACTTATTAAGTAACTGGGTTTGAACTCGGATCTTCCAGAATCCAGGTCTAGGGCTCTCTCCATTGTGCCATCTGGCTGTCTAGCATAGATGACCTCTGAAGCCTCTTTAAGTTTTATATCTTTAATTTTATGATTCAAATCCTGGTTCTCTGGTATCATTTCTAATAGCTGTGACCTTCAGTAGAGAAAGATAAAGGAATTGAATGCACCACATGGAATTCTTCATAAAAATGCACACTGTGGGTACAAAATCAAGCTAATGTGCTCATTGGAAACCTGCAGAGTGCCTCAGGACTTTGGGCCTGGTCATATTTTAAAACTCATTCTTAAGCTAAAAATATTGAATCTTCTCAAAACAGCTGGGTGTTAATGCTAACGGCTTTCTCATCACCATCGAGTCATAATTTGCTGAAGTTCAAAATAATGGTCCTATAAAGCAGAGGAATTGTTAATCAAATACTTGACATACCTAGATAGTAACTACAGAGAATAATGATAATATTAAGAACTCATACTCATATGTCTCTTTATAAAGTGATCTGGGGAAGCAAATGGCACAGAGGATAGATCACTGGTCTAGGAGTCAGGAGGACCTGAGTTCAAATGTGACCTCAGACACTTACTATCTGTGTGAATGACCCTGGCCAGGTCACTTAATGCTGATTGTCTCCAAAAGAAATAAATAAAACTAAAGTGTTTCCCTTATAACCCAGTCAGTAGTGATGGATAAAAACACAATCTCAGAAGAAACAATTGACTTGCTTAGGGTCACATGGCTAAAGCTAAGTGTCAGATTCAGGACTCAAACTCATGACCTCCCATATGCAGTGTTCTTCCCATTCCATAATGTTGCCTTGCCAAAAAGAAAGAAGTTATTTGCTTTGGACCAAGTCTGAAAATTAAAAAAAATACATAGAGGTTTGTTAAGCCATAAGTTTATATGACAAATATAGACAGACAAATCTAAAAATTTGAATGAAATAATCGATGATATTCCAATCACTTTGTGCTACACATATCTTTCAGAAGTCAAAATGTATAATAACATATCATAGAGAACTAGAATGAAAAAAATACATGGTTTAATATTATTTCTCCTTGAAGGCGCTTGGATAACTTCAACAAATCTGTGATTATTGAAGCAATACATGCAAATCCTCCACCAATGTAGTTACTAAGCCATCCACACCTTCTCATCTTGTGCTACTTTTACCAATACTCTCCTATAAGTTCTCCGTAGTTTGGGCCTACCAAACATGGCAGGCATCATCTTCTGGATCTTTTGACATTTTGAGGAAACCAACAATGTATGAAAGCTATCTATTGGTTATCTCTCACTGTCATTTTTGCTATGTTGGGAAATCAAAGAATCACAGAATTTGAGAATTATAAGAGACTTTAGCAGCCATCTACTCTATATGACACATGAAAAGAATTTCAACCTCTAAAACACCTGACAAGTAGTCATCCAGCCTCTGGAGAGGCTGAATTGGAGAATTCCAAGGAGAGTAACCTACCTCCTGTCATGTCAGTCCATTGAACTTTTGAACATCACTAGTTGTTAGGATTTTTTTTTCTTCTGAAGTCAAACCTAAATTTTCTTCTTTTCAACTTCCACCAATTATTCCAGTTTCTATTTTTGGTGCCCAAAAGAATTAATCTGTCTTCAACATGACAGGTCTTTAAGTATTTGAAAATAACTATCATGTCCCATTAAGTCTTCTTCTATGCGGGTTAACTATGCCCAGTTGCCACAATTTATCTTCACAGGACATGAACTTAAGACACTTCTTCCTGGTTGAACTACATTAGAGACTTTATAGGTTTTTGGTCAATTCTTTGCATGCCCAGAGCTGAGCTCAGTTCTTTGTATTGGTCAAAGTGCAGTGAGATGATCATTTCTCTATTTCTAGAAATTATGCCCTTTGTATTATAGCACAGGAACACACCAGATTTCTTAGTTACTACATCATATTGCTTTTAATTGAGTTTTTACTACACTAATAACAACCTCCCCCTCCAGAGTTTTTTCAGAACAATTGCAATCTGACCACACTTAGCCACCTTAACCTTGGAAACATTTTTTCAAAACCTAAATGAGAATTTATATTTATCTTTATTGAATTTCATCTTGTTAGTTTCAGGCCAGTTACATAGTCCAGGGATTCTTAACCTCATCATTAACTGCCCCCTTTAGCAATCTAGTGAAACCTATGGAAATTTTCTCAGAATAATGATTTTTTTTAAATAAATTAGAGAAATGATAAATTTCAGTTAAGGGCTAGTGAAAATATGTATATTTCCCCACATTCATGCCTTTATCCAAGTAATTGATTGAGAAGTTAAATAGCAAAAGGATTGTTCATAGACTTCATTGGAGATCTCCTGCTGCTTTGGCATTCAAGAATTAATAACTGCTCACATTCATCCTCCTCATCACTTCTTAATCCATTTATTTTATTTGTTATCTATTTTATACCCCTTCAGCTTCTCCTTAAGAACAGTGTGAATATTTGCTTAGAAAGCTTCACTAAAGTATAAGTAAACTATGTCCACAGAATTACACTTAACTATTAGTATAGTCCTCTGATCATAAAAGGAAATAAAGAGAGCTTGATACAATCCATTCTTCATAAGTGTATTCTTTTTTTTAACAAATTCTTTATTAACTTCTGTTTTATATCATTCACTTCTGCCAGATTTTGAGTTACAATTATTTCCCCCCCTGTTTTTCCCCTACCCACTCTCCCAGAATAGCAGTCCCACAAGATATCACTTCCTCTAATCTGCTCTCTCCCATCTCTTCTCCCATACCCACTTCGACTTTTCCATTAGAGGAAGGTGAATCTCTGTGCCCCAATGCCTGCACATCTTATCTCCCAATTACAAGCAAAAGAGTATTAATAATAGTATTTATATACATATACATATATATATATATATTTCAAACATTTAATCTTAAGACCTCGAATTTCGATTCCATTCCCTTCCTCCCTTGTTACCCATTCCCCCTGGGAAAATAAATAATTCAGTATATGTTGTACATGTCTAGCTATGCAAAACATTACCATAGTAGATATATTGTACAAGGCTGCTTATAATTCCCTCCCACTCATACCACCCCCCAACTGGTCCATTCCCTACTTGATCCTGTCCCTCTTCTATAGTGGGTACTTCCAACCTCCCCTCCCCCCAAGAATGCTCTCCCATCCATCATCCCTCCTCTCATCCCCCTTCCCCTATTCTGCTACAGGTTGAGATATCCCATTTAGTATGTATGTCATTCCCTGAACCAAATTCAATGAGAATATGGTTTTGCCTTTTTGCCTTCCTATTCTTCCCCTCCCTTGCAGCCACTTCCCCTTGCTTCTTCCACATGAGATAGTTTACCCTATCCTGTCTCTCCCCATCTCCTCTTGCCACTTTCCTCTCTCACCTCATAATTTCACCCCTTGAGTATCCTCCCTTCCCAACAAATTCAACCTATGCCCTCTATACATATATAGCTGTAAACATATATACACACATTTACATATGTATTCATATGACCATACACCCTTCTTCCATTATTTTCATACTGAGAAAGATTTCATCAGTCACAGTTATTTTTTTTTCGATATAGGAATGTAAATAGTTCAACCTTGATAAGTTCCTTTTGATTTCTTTTCCCTGATTGCCTCCTCAGGCATCTCTTGCTTCTTGTGTCTGGATATCAAATTTTCTATTCAACTCTGGTTTTTTCCTCAAGAATGCTTGAAAGTCTTCTATTCCACTGAATGACCATATTTTCCCCTGAAACAAAATACTCAGTTTTGCTGGGTAGGTGACCATTGGGTTCATTCCCAGCTCTTTTGCCCTCTGGAATATCATATTCCATGTCTTTCAATCCCTCAGTGTAGAAGCTGCCAGATGCTGTGCTATTCTGATTGTGTTTCCACAATATTGAAATTGTTTCTTCCTGGCTGCTTGGAGTATTTTCTCCTTGATCTGGGGATTCTGGAACCTGGCTATAATATTCCTGGGAGTTTTCTTTTTGGGATCTTTTTCAGGAGGTGATCAGTGGATTCTTTCAACCTCTATTTTGCCCTCTGGATCTAAAATATCAGGGCAATTTTCCTTGAGAATTTCTTGAAGGGTGATTTCTAGGTTCTTTCTTTGATCATGGCTTTCAGGTAATCCAATAATTTTTAAATTGTCTCTCCTGGATCTATTTTCCAGGTCAGTGGTTTTTCCCATGAGATATTTCACATTGCCTTCTAATCTTTCATTTGTTTGGATCTGCTTAACAGCATCTTGATTTCTCATAAAGTCATTAGCTTCCATTTGCTCCAGTCTAACTCTGAAGGAATGAATCTCCTCAGTGAGCTTTTGAGATTCTTTTTCCATCTGGCAAATTTGACTTTTTAAGGCATTCTCCTCCTCATTGCCCTTTTGGGCCTCCTTTGCCATTTGAGTTAGTCTATTTTTTAAGGTGTTGTTTTCCTCAGTCAGGCTGTTGACCCTTGTTTCATACTTTTCCTGCATCCTTCTCATTTCTCTTCCCAATTTTTCCTCCACTTCTCTTATTTGATTTTTAAAGTCCTTCTTAAGGTCCTCTATGGCCTGTAACTCATATTTTCCTTTGGGGCTTTTGGAGCAGGACTTCTGACCTCACAGTCCTCTTCCTGTTCCATGCTTAGATCCTCTTTGCCCCCAAAGTAGGAGTCTAAGTTTGCATTTTTCTGTTTAATTTGTTTCCTTTACCTTGGCATGTTGCCACTTAATTACTTGAATTTGGGGCTTGTTGCCACAGTATGGTTCTGGCGCCAGATGGGAACTTTCATCCCGAACGTGTTGGGGGAGGGGGACAACTTCCATTTCTGGCAAGCTGGAAACACACCCATGACCTCCACCCCAGATCACAATCCAGATCCAGGGAGGTTAAAGCAAGAGTGATTACCCCTCAAGACTGATTACTGGATCTCCCTACAGTTCGCAGGCCAGGAGCTGGAGCTGCTTCTGAAAACTACAAAATGGTGTGTCTCCTCAGTGGCTTCTAGCCCCCAAGGGAGGAAGCCAACGCGTTCCCCAAATACTGGTCCCAAAGTCCATAGGGCACTAACCTCTCACTTTGTCCTAGGCATGTCTATGTTGATAATTCTGGAATCACCACAACTGCTGGTGTTCTGGGGTCCTTCCAGCCAGCTGCTGGCCCAACCTCCCTGGAGCTAAAACCAAGACTCAGGCAGACCTGTGCTCAGCTCCCTGTGCACTGCCTGCTGCACTGCCAGCTCTCAGAGCGCTGCACTGGTCCTTCCTGCAGGGCTGCTGGGCTGTTCTCAGTGCGAGGTTAGCTTCTCTGTGTCGTTCTGTGGGTGCTAGGCCTCCAGAGGTTGTTCAGAGTCCCCTTTTACATAGTTTGGAGGTGATCTGGGGGGGAGAGTGGCTTGGAAGCGCTGTTTCTCCTCCACCATCTTGCCTTCATCCCTCACAATCCATTCTTGATGAAACCATGTTGAGTTTTTAAAATCTTTGTTTCCCTTTCCAGATGACCACCAGCCATCTCTTTAATGAGCACTTCTAGAATTTTCCTAATAATTGAAGTTACACTTATTTAACTGTGGCTTGCAGTCTCTGTTCTCTTCCTCTTTCTAAAAATAAAGACATGGGGGGAAGCGAGTCAAGATGGTGGAGTAGAAATAGCACTTCCATGGACCTCCAGCTAACACCACTTCAAAATTATGTAAAATGGGGACTCTGAACAATCTCTGGAGCTAAAGAACTCACAAAATGACACAGAGAAGCTAGCCTCCTGCTGAGGGCAGCCAGACAGCCCAACAGGGAGTGGCCAGCACAGTGCTCTAGTTGTTGAGCCCAGGCCTGCATGAGTCAGAGGTTTTAGCCCCGGGGCTGCTGGACCATCAGCTGGCTAGAGGGACAGTAGAATACCAGTAGCTGTGGCATTTCCAGAATTATCAACACATACATGCCTAGGACAAAGTGAGAGGTCAGTGCCCTATGGACTCTGCGTCTGGTTGGGAGAGTATGTCAGCTTCTCCTGGGGGCAAGAAGCCACTGATGAGCCAGTTCAGCTTGTGCCAAATTGCCATGTTGCAGCTTCAGTTCCTGGCCTGTGAACTGTAGGGGGATCCAGTGATCAGTTTGGGGGGTAATTGCTTTTGCTTTACCCTTCTTGGATCTGGATTGGGGTCTGGGGTAGAGGTCCTGGGGTGTGTGACCAGCTTGCCAGAGTATGTGGAGGCTTCAGAGAGGCCAGCCAACTAATACCTCCAGCAGTTGAGAAAACCCCAGTGTTCGAGACAGAAGCTCCCCTGTCTGGTGGCAGAGTCCTACTGTGGCAACAAGCCCAAAAGTCAAGTAATTGAGTCGTAACATGCCTAGGAAAAGGAAACAAAATAAATGGAAAAATTCAACATTAGACTCCTATTTTGGGGTCAAAGAGGACTGAAGCATGGAACAGGAGGAGGACTATGAGGTCAGAAATCCTGTACCAAAAGCCCCAAATGAAAATATGAGCTGGTTACAGGCCACAGAGGACCTTAAGAAGCAGATAAGAGAAGTGGGGTGAAAATTGGGAAGAGAAAGATGCAAGAAAAGTATGAAATGAGAGTCAATAGCCTGACTGATGAAAATAATACCTTAAAAAATAGACTAACTCAAATGGCAAAAGAGGCTCAAAAAGGCAATGAGAAGAAGAATGCCTTAAAAAACTGAATTTGCCAGATGGAAAAAGAATCTCAAAAGCTCACTGAGGAGAATCATTCCTTCAGAATAAGACTGGAGCAAGTGGAAGTTAATGACTTTATGAGAAATCAAGATGCTATTAAGCAGATCCAAACAAATGAAAGAATAGAAGGCAATGTGAAGTATCTCATGGGAAAAACCACTGACCTGGAAAATGGATCTAGGAGAGATAATTTAAAAGTTATTAGACTACCTGAATACCATGATCAAAGAAAGAATTTAGAAATCATCCTTCAAGAAATTCTCAAGGAAAATTGCCCTGATGTTTTAGAACCAGAGGGCAAAATAGAGGTTGAAAGAGTCCACTGATCACCTCCTGAAAAAGATCCCAAAAAGAAAACTCCTAGGAATATTCTAGACAGGTTCCAGAATTCCCAAATCAAGGAGAGAATATTACAAACAGCCAGGAAGAAATAATTTCAATATTGTAGAAATACAATCAGGATAGTGCAGGATCTGGCAGCTTTTTCTCTGAGGGATTGAAGGGCATGGAAAAACGATATTCTGGAGGGCAAAGGACCTGGGATTAAAACCAAGAATCACCTACCCAGCAAAACTGAGTCTCATGATTCAGGGGAAATTTGGTCATTCAGTGGAATAGAAGACTTTCAAGTATTCTTGAGGAAAAAAACAGAGTTGAATAGAAAATTTGACATTCAGACACAAGAAGCAACAGGGAAAAGAAATCAAGAGGAACTTATCAAAGTTGAACTATGTACATTCCTCCATGTAAAAATGATAGCTGTAACTGATGAAACCTTTCTCAATATGAAAATAGCTGAAGAAGGTTATATTGGCATATGAATACGTATGTGAATGTATGTATATCTTTATAGGTATACATAGATAAAAGGCACACATCAAATTTAATGGGAAGGGATGATACTTAATGGGTAAAATTGAGAGGTGAGAGAGGAACATAATGAGAGGAGATGGGGAGACACAGAATGAGGTAAACTATCTCATGTAGAAGAGCCAAGGGAAGAGGTTTGCAGGGCAGGGGAAGAACAGGAAGGCAAAAAGGCAAAATCTTATTCTCATTGAATTTGGCTCAGGGAGATAATGACATACATACTAAATGGGATATCTCACCCTATAGGAGAGTGAGGTGGAGGGGGATGGGGGGGAGATGATGGAAGGGAGGGCGGGCTGGGGGGGAGAGAAGTTGGAAGCACCCACTTTTTAAAAGGGACATGATCAAAGTGGGGAGTGGACCAGGTGGGAGTTGGGATAGGAGAGAGGGAAATATAGTCAGTCTTTTACAATATATCTACTATGATAATGTTTTGCATAGCTACACATGTACAACATATACTGAATTGCTTATCTTCCCAGTAAGGGTGGGTGACAAGGGAGGAAGGGAATGAATCTGGAATTCGAAATTCTAAAATCAAATGTTTTAAAAATATATAAATGATATCATTAATACTATTTTACATATAATTGGGAGATAAGATGTGCAGGCATTAGGGTACAGAGATTCACCTTGCCCTACTGGAAAAGTTGAAGGGGGTATGGGAGAAGAGATGGGAGAGAGCAGATTAGATGAGGGCATATCCTGTGGGACTGCTATTCTGGGGTCATGGGTAGGAGAAAAATGGGGAAAAATTGTAACTTAAAATCTGACAGAAATGAATGATGTAAACCAGAAGTTAATAAAGCATTTGAAATAAAATAAAAGTGAAAGTGAAAATGAAGACATCTTTACTTCTCCAGTCTGGTACTACCTCCCCATTTTACATGATCTCTCAAACATATTTTACAGTGTCTAACCCAGGGGCAGGGAACCTGTGGCCTCGAGGACATATGTGGCCCTTAGCCTGAATCCAAATTCACAGAATAATTTCTTTTGTTAAGGAGATTTGTTTTGTGAAGTTTGGATTTATTAAGAGAATTTGTTCTATGAAGTTTGGATTCAGTCAAAGGACTGCACTTGAGGACCTAGAAGGCCACATGTAGCCTCAAGAGTACAGGTTTCCCACCCTTGGGCTAAGCAATCTTATCTTCCAGGTTTTTTAGTACCAAAAGATGTAGGCAAGGTAGCTTGATTCCATCAATGGTGGCTTGCTTAACTTTGGTATCAACCCTCTGTTAGCCACTTTTTTCATTTGCAGTTTAAAAATCACTTGTTTTCTGCAGGAGAAAAACAGAATAAAAAACAACAACCAAGAATCAAGAGGCTCTGTCTTCTTTTTCTGTTATCAGTTACCATCATTCCATTCAATTCAAGCAAATGTCACATCTATTCTTTGATCTTCTTTTTCCTTCCCAAAGAGTTAAAACAAACAAATGCAACTTTTTGTTGTTGTCCTTACTTTCACTTTCACGAACCAGGTCATTCATAGATTTGGCTTTTCTATCAATATTTTTCCTCGGCTGTGTTTCACTTTTATTGTCACTCTCCGTTAATGGCTGTTTCTATCTTTTGTTTATTTCATTGTTGAATGGCTCTCAGTGATGTTTTAAAGTTTTTAGTTGGTTGATGAGTTCTCTACATGTCCACAATAGCATTGTTTCTCTGTGTTTTCAGAATTTTATTTTTGAACATTTTCTTTAAACCAGTGGGTTCCCCTGAGTATTTCAGTCCATGGCATCCTACTTATATTTCCTCTGAATCCTTTGAAAACTGATTTCCCAAATTCTAGGGAAAATTTCAAACTATACTGAGGTTTACTATTTTCCCCTATCTATCACAACTTTAGGATACAATGGTTACTTTCTTCCCAGACTTCCCATAACTTCTATTCCAAAGTCTGATTTCTTCTTGTAACTGAGAATCTAAATCATGATAAAACTACTTTTTGTTGGTCCCTCTACCTTTTGAAGGATGAAACTACCACTAAGGCAAGTCAAGAAGTTATTTGTTATTGTGCTTTTAGCATAAAGAGCTCTATCAGATGTCTGGATCATTGAAGTCCCCCATCACCCCTATGTGATAGGCTTGTGATCTGTTTCCCAAACTCATCTATTTCCTCTTTCTGCCCAGGTGCTCTGCAGTCCAATGACAAATTATTTCTCCCTTCATAGACCTTTACTCAAATACTATATGTTTTAATCACCTTCCCACTCTTAATGTCCTAGATTTCCTCACATCATTATACCTTCTTAATGTACAATGCTACCACCCTCCCACTCCCCCTCCTCTGCTTTTATTCAATCTGCTTCTTTTGAGTAACATATTCCCATTAAGAATCAAAGTTCATAGGGGCGGCTAGGTGGCACAGTGAGTAAGAGCGCCGGCTTCGGAGTTGGGATGACCCGAGATCGGATCCGGCCTCAGAAAATGAGCACCCACACATAAATAATGACTAGCCATGTAACCTTGAGCAAGTTACTTAACCCCAGTTGCTTAAAAAAAAAAAAGAATCAAAGTTCAGTCATGAAGTTCATTCAAAGGTCCAGTGATGCCTATGAGGTCAAATTTGTCTCCTTACATTAGGACCCCTAGGGTTTTTCATTTTTTTGCCTAAACTTTGGATATTTTTGTATAAACATTCAAAACCATGAATTTTACTACTGCCTCTTTCCTTGGATTATATTTCCAATGAATTTCTGGGTGACTTGGTTGCTGATCTTCCCTCTCTGTCATCACTCTATGGAATCTATATTGACATCAACACACATGTTTATACATCTATATACACATAAATATATTTACATATCTAGACTATCTGTCTATCTCGAACTATCTATATGTATGAATACAAGTATAGATATAGATAGATGTTACCAAATACCTATAGATGAAACCCAGAAATGTATTGGAGAAATAATCCAAGAAAAGAGCCAGTACACACACACACACACACACACACACACACACACACACACACACACTATATGTATGTATATATACATATAGTGTGTGCAGAGAGAAGAAGAAGGAGGAGGAGGAGGAGGAGGAAGAGGAGGAAGAGGAGGAGGAACAAGTTCAGAAATCTAAATCACAGTCTGAGGCATAACCTTCTTGGCTATTCATTTCCAAAATTAATTTTTCCTTTCTGCATTCCATTCCTCCTATGGGCAATAGTGTGGGGAATATAACCTGTGCCCCTATGAGCTGAAGTTGCTTGCCAAGGACTTCATCATTTCTAGTAATATTTTTTTTAGATTCTGGAGATATGTTTGTGTCCACCTGAATCACCAATAGTGAGTATTCTCATCTGTTTTGAGAAGACTTAGGAGGAGGGGGTTCTCTGTTATGTCTTGAATGCATACTTCATGAAGATAACAGACCTGTTTTAAGAGGTAAATAAATAGCCACCTTAATACTCTTGAGTAAAGGATAACCAACTTTTACTAAACCTTATTTCTTTCTTTGATATTTACTGAATGATTTCTCACTTGATGGCTTGTGTATTATAATATTCTTAGGAAAACAAGCAGCTTCTTCCATTTATTTCCAACCTATCCTCTGTGTGTGTATGTCTGTCACGTGTGTGTGTATATATATATATATATATACATACACATATATATGGTACATAATTGTATGCATATTGTCTTTACTATTACACTATGAGCTTTATGACATCACAGCTTGTCTTTTACCTTCGTATTCCTCGCACATAGTACAGTACTTGGCAAATAGTAGGCATTTAATCAATGTTTATTGACTGACAGAGAATTCAGTTCTGTCTCCTCAGGTGTTTAAGCCCTAATTATAAGCTATCCTTTTCCTTCCTTTTCTCTTTATTTTACATTCTTCCATTCTTCATACCTCTTCCACCTCAGACCCCTCCCTCCCCATTTAAATCTTGATTGTGTTTCCTTTAGGAAGCACCATTCCTCCTAACAGCCTGGGGTAAGGAGAGGAATTCTTTGGGTTCTTTCACTTTCTCTAAGACTTTCAGCCTACATCTTGGAGCAAAGATAACAATCACCTTGCAATGAAAGAAGTTCAGACATGTCATACATTTTTCCAAATCATCACATGGTTTCCCCCTGCTCTTCATAATGGTTGAGATCTTCAGCTTGTTGCTTTGAATTCTTTGAGGGTGTATCACATGCCCACCTTCTTTTCTGATCCTAAATATTTCTCATGACACCCTTTGAGTGCTTCCCTTTTGCAAAGATCCTTTAGTAATGTCACGCCTTATTCACACTCATGAGGCACCTCTCTATTGCCCTTTAAATGACTATCAACTTTTATTCTTCAGAAACTATGACATTCCAAAACTTTCAACTATGCATCATCTCTCAAATGTTTTGTTTTTTGGGTTGTTTTGCTTTTTGGAGGGGGGAAGGCAGGGCAATTGGAGTTAAGTGACTTGCCCAAGGTCACACAGCTAGTAAGTGTTAAGTGTCTGAGGTTGAATTTGAACTCAGGTCCTCCTAACTCCAGGGCTGGTGCTCTATTCAACGCGCCACCAATCTGGCTTCAAATAGTATTGTTACAAAGATGCACCTTGGTTTCAGGGAGAAGTATAGGGGTACCAACCCAATATGTAAATTTGTGAAATGATATGCAAATTATTATATGGGCCTCAATATGTAGGTAGCTAAAATAAATTAATAAATCCTTCATTAATTTTCTCTTCAGCATCATAGCAGATGCATGAGAATTTCAACTTACTGTCCAAAGTTCCAATTTGTACATCCATCCTAATTTTGTATCTGTGACACTGTAAGCAATCCATAGTGGCTCTCTTAAGAATAACTCACATTTCTGTAGTGCTTTAAGGTTTCCAAAACAGTTTCCTAGCAACGGCTCTGTGAGATAAGCAGTACTAATATTATTTCCTTCCCTCTCTCCCCATTAAATGGATGAGGAAACTGAGAATTAGAGAGGTTAAGTAATTTGCCCAAAGTTATAAACCTACAGCTATTAAGCAGCAGACCTGAGATTCAAGGGCAGTTCCTCTAACTTGAGACTCAGATACCCTAACACCCCACAGTGTGGTCTTCTCTCCTTTTGCTCTTATTTTCTGCTGCCTCCTAATTAAATAATATATTTTCTCTTTGTAGTCAGATAAATAACTCTCTACCTGAAAGAGCAGATTCATGACCATTCCTCTAGCTTGTAGCTTCCTGGGAGTGAAGAAATAAATAGGTTTACCTCATTTAAAAATATGCAAAAATATAGCTTTATTAATAACATTAATAAAGGACTTTTTATTCATGCTGCAAATTAGTGCTTTATCTTACATTAGAATTCCCTGCAGAGTTCTTTTAATAGGGAGCCTGCCTGAAGCATTTAAATGTTTTACACATCTTTGAACTTGATAAAGAGGGCTTTGTAGGGGGTAGAGGGGAGGAGGAGGAAGAGAGGGCAGAGAAACTTCAAATTAATATCCTAGGATCCATTGCTAATCGAAGGGTACAATGAGAAATGAAGATAACACATCTATAAAGTAATAATAGCAGATAACAGAATAATAAAATTTCATATATAAAAATGTGTACACAGTTTTTAAAGTAACATCACTTTTATGTAAAGCATGCCTAGATTAAATTCTAAAAAAAAAAATCTGAAATAAAATGTAAAATATATTGAAACAATGGAGTTGACAGTTTGGCAACAGGGTCTGAAAGACTGAACAAAAAGAAATGTATGACTTTATACTGTGTAGGTAGTTTGGTTCATTATACCCTGGGGAGTTAGCAATGTGCAATTCCAGTGAAATGAATCATTCTAGAAGGTCCCATTACCAAGAAAGCTTGCTTTGTTTCAGAACCTTTCCCTGGAAGAAATAACTTCTGTCTCTCACTCAGAGACAGCTTGTGGTGGCCTATGGTAGAAGGGCCCCCTTTACTATGTAATCCACATTTTTAATTTTTTTTTTTTTTGTAGGACCATGCCTAGGTCTTGACTAATTGTGGTTGCTGTAAGATTTTAAGTTGCCACTAATTTTTCTGTCTTTTTAAGTTTCCCAAACTCCAGGTTTCCTTCAAAGAGAACACAGGGTTCCCTTCACCCTTTTCACCATGTCTCCTAAGGAACAGCATGCTCATCTTGTATGTATTTAAAGTGAACTTATTATAAAACACTATATATTTTATGAGGGAAATGGTGGTAAGGACTATAACAGATGAAAAAGTTAGCAGCTCAGATTTTACGAAAATTGTCTGAGTTAAATCTAGTTTTCCACTAACTGTAGAACACTTTTATATTCTTCTTAGCTAGCTCTTTTATGTCTAAATTCTTCTCAGATTATTTCTTGTTATTTATTGTTATTATCCATCACTGGATAATAGAATAATGGTTTTAGAGCCAGAAAGGACCTTATAAATCATTTAGTACAAGTCACTTATGGATGAGGAGACTGAGTCTCAGAATAGGAAAATGACTAGTCCAAAGTCATATAGTAAGTAGCATTATGATGCTGATATAATATTGTATAACTTTACACCACATAACAACATAATATAAAGTGGCATAACATAATATGTTATAGTTTTAAAATAAAGTCTATAGTATTTTATAATAAGATACTTAAACCTCGATATTATAGATATATAATTGGCTGAATATACATTTCCGTATATTAATAAAACATAGGGGGACAATTTCTGAAATGTCTTTTCTTTGACACTTCAATGTGATCTCATCAATGTCAATACCCTGCCCCCCCAACCCAGCCAGAGTAGTTCTCAACCCATCTTTCTGATTCCTGTGTTAATATTTTAAAATCAGCTGTTGTTAATAAAATGTGACCTTAGAGGTTAATTTAAATCTTATGTCATCAGTAAATTGGTCTCTCTGGTCAGCAAAGGAATAAGTAATTTAAAAAAAAAATCACATAGCTGTAAACCATAAGAGAACCAAACAGGGGTGATTTGGGGAAAATCTGTTGCTTTGTATTATCAATATCACTCCTCTAAAATTGAGCTGATTGGAGAATGTGGAAATATTGTGATGTGTGAATATAATAGAAAGCTTTTCCATGAGAAGAAACAAGAAATATGTGGAATTTGGAGAAATATAGGAAGACTCATGAAAAATTAGAGTGAATTTAGCAGAACCAGGAGAAAACAGTATAAATTTAAACAGCACTAAAAGGCACTTGAATTCAGATGAATTATGAATGACAAATCTCAGTTCCTGATAAAAGGTGATAGAAAATATTTCTCTCAGTAGGGTGGGGACTCTGGGTGTGGGGTATTGTATACACTGTCAGGTTTAGTCATCACATCAATTGATTTCTAATCTTTTCTTGGTTTGAAAGTGAAGTCTCAATGGAGAGATATATCAAGAAGTGACAGTGATGTGAAAACAAAAGTCATCAGTATTTTTAAATAGAACTTTGAATACAGAATGCCTCTGTGTCCAGCATCCCTATTTTAAATGGACACACACATTCTTTCCTCCCAAGGCTGCCCTGCTGACTCATTCCCACAAGACTCTCTCTCCCATGTTCCCCATACAGGTGCTTTCATGCCATCCCCACCCTAAGTACCACCTTTTCAGCTCTCTTTTATCCCTTTTACACTTTATCTTTCCCTATTAGAAGGTAAGGTCACTGAGGGAAGAGGCTGCCTTTCTTTCTGTTTGCATTATTTCCAGTACTTAGCACAGTCCCTGGCCCATTATAAGCACCTAATAAATGCTTATTGACTTCACACACACTTATGCGCACACACACACACACACACACACACACACACACACACACACACACTTGTACACAAGACCTTCAACCATCATCACAAGAACTGACTGTAAAATTTCTGTTCTTTTCCAAATTACATAAAAAAATAAGACTAATCTGTCAATTTCCCCCAGTAAATGATGCCCCTATTTGTACTGTGACATACTAAAGCCAGACTTTAAATTCCTGGTAGAAAAGAGAAGACACTTATTCCCTGAGGAAGGGATATTTAGAGGTCCCATGGGGAGAGATGGAAAGAACAAGCCAAGGGATTAGTTGGAGCATGCTAAAGGAAGTAAATAGAGAGAAGCAAAAGTCCAGGCCAGAGCTGGAAACAAAAAAGACTTGGAAATGGGGGCCTGGAGGGAGAAGGAAACCACTCATTCCATCACTCTCATCCTCTGCTCAAACTGTTTCACAATTCTGAGAATTGAGTCTGGTGTAAACAAAGGTGATGCTACCCAATGTGAAGGGAAGAGAGATAACCATGGTTCTGCTTTTTATTTAAATTAATGAAAAGCCCAGTTAGAGAGAAGATAGGAAATAGATGGGGGGAAAAAAGCAGAGGGAGAAAAAAATGATGAAGCATGCTCCATAGGAAAAAAAAATCCAGAGACAGACAAATCTATTTTAAGACTGAATTAGCATTAGCAGAAGGGGAGGCAGAGCTGGGGAGCAGTACCAAGAGCAGCAGTATCAGACTATAGAAGTAGGAGGCTGCAACATAACCTTTGCTGATCTCCCTACCCATATTTATCCCCATCCCTTATCTGACTGGAACATTCTGTGCTCTCCCTCCCAGCTTCCTGTAGATCTTTGTGTCTATCCAAGGGCAGTCTTCATGAATCTGGGTCATGGATAGTCCCTAGTTTTCTACAGGTGCTTTGCTAATGTCATTTATCATCATCACTGACTGAATATTAATATGAACTCATCTCTTCCCCTACCACCTTCTCTCTTCATGTTTCATCAGAGGTTATTGAGCTCCTCCCTATCTCATTTGCAGTGCTTCCTCTTTTCAGCTCTATCCAATTCTCTTCCACAGAGCAAGCTAAAAGCAAGCTATTTTATTTTATTTTTGTTTTTGGCTTCTTTTTTTGGAGGGGGGAAGACAGGGCAATTGGGGTTAAGTGACTTGCCCAAAGTCACACGACTAGTAAGAAGTAAGCTATTTTATAAGGAGCTGAATATTGTACAACATCTTCTGTAACTATTCCCCCACTGTATTCAAACTGCTATGTCAGGTCCCCACAGGGCAGCTGCTACATCTCACCTAAGGGTCTTAGGGGTTGACCTGAGAAACTGAAGGTAGTTCTCTAATACTATGGCTCACAAGTCCTCATGGGCATATTGACCCCACCCTAAAGTTTTTGTTAATATCAATTAGTAAGTCAGATTTAATTAGCTTTTCATCAGATGCACTTACTATAGCAGCATAATAGGACTAGTTAGCATGAAATATTCCCTCCAAAGTTCTGTGACACACTTTTCCATAAGTACAGTGCAAAGTGACCTCAAGCCTAAAACAAACAGGAAAAGGATTATTTCAGAGTTCTGGGAAGTTCTTTTGCTGGAGTTCCCTTAGGTGTGGTGTAGATTTTCTGTCCTGGGCTCCTTGTCAAGTTTTTTGAAGTTGACTTTCCTCTACTTGTCTTTGGATCTCATAGTCACCTGCCAGGGCTGTCTAAGGGGATGCCTCTAGTGAGTCCAGTCTTCTGCCCATCTGAAATTAATACGGTTTTCCCCTGGTCCAAGGCAGTTGAGACAGAGGCTCTTCCCTCCCCCCCCCCCACCAAGTGATTTTTCTCTCAGGTCCTTGGCTGTCATTGCTGTCTCTTTTTTTGCCACTGTCATCCCCTGGGTTCCAAACTGGTATGCTATTTTAAAAATACCCATAAGGAGTGACTGAATTTCTTCAGACCAAACAATATATTTCTTGTGCAGACTCATTTCATCCAATGCCTTTCCAGATCTTGTCATACCTCCACTGCTTGGTGGTTGAATAGATAGAACCCTGGACCTAGAGTCAGGAAGACCTGAGTTCAAATCCAGTTTCAGATACTTACTAGTTATATGACCCTGGACAAGTCACATCACCTTTATTTGCCTCAGTTTCCTCAACTGTAGAAAGGAGAAAATAACAGTATTTACCCCCTGGGGTAGTTGTTAGGTTCAAATAAGATAATAATCTAAAAGTGCTAACAGTATTTGGCACACAGTAAATTCTTTATAAATATTAGCTATCATTAGCTATATTAGCTATTATTATTTGTATACTCAGTGCTTAGCACATAGTTAAGTGCTATATAAATGTTATTTATTATTACTATGATGATGATGATAATGTCAATTCTTGACACATAGTAGGTGTTTAATAAATGATGGTTGATTGACATTCAATGTAAAGCTCTTAATTGATTAAATAGAAGTGTCTTCACCAGTTTAAGGTAATTATGTTAAGTGGAGTGAGATTATGATTGATTGATGCAGTGGGGATGTCTAGGCCTTGTTGATTCAATTGAGAAATATCAGTGGAACACCGTCCCCCTAAGCCTTTACACTGTATTTGAGAATTAGAAGGGAGCTTAGTCTCCTGGACACCTAGTCCAAGTCTTTCATTTTAAGGCCCCAAATGAAGAGGTTGTTCCAAGATCACTTAAGATTGCTATGACTGGGGCAGCTAGGTAGTGCAGTTAATAGAGCACCGGCCCTAGAGTCAGGAGGATCTGAGTTCAAATTCGGCCTCAGACACTTAACACAAAAACTAGCCGTGTAACCTTGGGCAAGTCACTTACCCCCCAATTGCCCTCCAAAAAGAAAAAAAGAGTAAGATTCCTATGACTTCAGTCATGTACTTTTTTTTAATTTTGTGACATCCTCTCCCTCTTCCTCAAATTATAGTAACATTCATTTATCTATATGAGTGTTGTAATAGTCCAGTATAACATGAGATCCTTTTGGGTAGCATTTCTTGTTTTGTCTTTGTACTCTTAGGGCCTTCTATAGTGCTTGGCATGTAGGGATGGAGAGAGGGGTTCGATCTGTTATTTCATTGATCATTGTTATACAGAGCTCCCAAATGGAGAAATTCCCTCTACCAATGCAATTTAGTTCTTTCTCTGAAATTAGAATTGCCTAGAGGACTGGGAGCTTACATGCTTTGCCCAAGATCACATAGCCAATATATGTCAAAAGGAAAGACGTTCCCAACTTTTTGTGAATATCATCAACTGTTTCCAATTACCTGGCACATAGTAGTCATTTAAAAATGATTATTGGATTAGATTAGATTTTATTCATTAAATTGCTCTTTTCACTGATGGAAATTGTCTATAACTTTCCATATTATTGAATCCTTATTCAAGTTTTACAATAAATATTTAAGTGAGATAAGAAAATATCTCCTTTATTTCTCCTTCTCCCCCATCATCAAAAGTAATCCAGCACTTCATGTCCTTGCATTCTCTCCCAAACTACAGAAGAGGCAAATCAAGAGAGTTTAGTTTCTCAACTTCCCCTAGTTCCAACCCTCAATTTACTCAAAAGTCCTTTGTAGAAAATAGTTCCACCTACTTTTTCTTATTCACTTTTATTAACAGCCCTTAAGGTGAGAAACAGTTTACTTGGGACCTTTTCAGGATGGCCACAGAGAGCACAGAATGCCTGAAATATTGTGAAGTAGGAGACTTTTGTCTTTAGCACTCCTGTATTCCCCCTTTGCCTCCCTTCAGAAATGAATGCCTGGTGTCTCCCCTTCCCCTGATCAAACTGTTCTCAGAAAGGATCTGCTATCAGTCATTTATACCTGAGGGTGAATTTACATCGGTGTATCATATTTCCCAAAGATATCTGCAGTTAAGCCCTATCTCTAAAAGTCAGATGACAAGCTTCGTCTTTGAGATGTGAAAGAAGACCTATAAAAAAAGAGAAAAATGGGATTGGGAGAACATAAGTCTTTTACATTATTTCTGACTGCCCCCATGATAAAAAAATGAGGGAGGGTGGCTAGGTGGCTCAGTGAATAGAGCGTCGGCCCTGGATCAGAAGGACCTGAGTTCGGATCTGGCCTCAGACACTTAACGCACACACAAAAACCTAGCCGTGTGACCTTGGGCAAGTTACTTAATCCCATTTGCCTTCCAAAAAGCAAAAACAAAAACAAAAAAAAAATGAGGGAAAATGATTTTTTTTTCTTTTCTGACTTTTTGGTTTTGTTTTTCTCCATTTGAGATTTCATGTCATTACATAAGCCAAAAATTATCATTTTTGTGGATAATTCAAGTTATATATGATATACTCAGGGCTCACATGGGACGTTCTACCCCCTGGTCTTCCTTTCTTGTCCCCTCTCCCAAAAGCCACCTGGGACTGCTAGATGGCAGGAAGGACTTCTACCACAAGGCTGCCCTGCACCCTGACATCCTCCCTTTCCCTGGTCTGCTTGACTGCTTACAAGACTTGGATGGGATGGAAGTTGACAATTCCATTTCTTCCAATGAGAAGGGAAATCACCCTACCTTACCACCTTTCTTGTCACTGTCTCATAAGGTGCCTTACAGCCTCCCCTGTCTCTATGCTCTTTCATCTGACCTACTTATATAACCCAAGGATCTCTGGGCCTTGCCAGCTCCCCAACTGTTCTGTCCTCAGGACTTCTGGGTCTTGCCATCTGTTCTGCAACCAACCTTTCTTTTACATGTGGTTTCCCCACCTTAGAGTGTAAACTCTTTGGGCAATGACTGTCTCAATTATTCTGTTTGCATACTAAGTCCACACAGAGTGCTTGACCCATTATAAGTACTTACTAAATACTTTTTTATTCATTTATCCATTCTTTTTATTTTTTCATTCATTCATTTATTCATAAATATCAAAAGTTAGACTGGCGGAGTGCAAGCTCTAATTTATCCTACCAAGACGAAAAGGTTTCAAGTATGGCCAGTGATGGATACTATATATTTCTTGTACCAAGTCCAGCTTAACTAAGTTCAGAAAAGTTCTTCATTAAGCTGACTCCAGCAATGATAAATTATTTAGCTGAGGGAACTATCCAAGACCACATACTAAATTATAGGGGAAGGGAGTGTTTCTAAAATGCATTGGTGGGAGGCATATACAAATTTTAAAAATCCCACATCCTTGAAATAATCATAAACTTAAATTAAGAAATTCAGTTTAGCACAATTTATTAAGCACCTAACTAGTGATTCATAATAAGTCTCAGAGATGGGAAGATCTGATTTGTGACAGTGCTGACTTTGTGACCTTCTGCAAGGCTCAACCTCTGAGAGCTCTAGGCCATCGTCTAAGTTATATATTACAGGACAGGTGCTGACCTGCATTGACATAGGGAATTTTCA